>VZSG01000272.1:313039-327906 GCA_013398315.1 Nothoprocta pentlandii | reverse complement strand
ATTTTTCAGTCCCCCACCTCCTAAGTCTGCACTAATCCTTCCTCTCCAAAAGTCCTGTGGATATTTTAAGCCTCTGAGTACTTTTAAATAAGAGAAAAAGAAAACAAAACAAACCCCATGCCAGTAAAATGTTTGATATATCTCCAGCATGGAACAGTTTCTGCTCTTGTTTATCAGAGTAAGTATGCTTGTTTGAGTCCTGGAACTGACAGTGTTGTGTTCTGGAGTGATGACAGGTATCTGATCTCAGACAGCCACTGTTAGAAGCTGGTGCATTACATCCTTGGCTTTTGAATGTACTACAGATTCTGCTTTCCCTAAGAAGTTGGAAATAGCAGCTTGTGGCTGTCACACGGCTGGTACTACCTGTCTTTCAACCCAGATGCTACTACCTATAGTAGTTTAGCTCTTTATCTAAGACTAGCCAAGAAGGCACTACTTAGTAAACCTGGCTTTGAAAAAGGACTGTACCATTGCTGTATCCTCCACAGTGACTTGTTCAGCTTGTACTGAGATATCATTTCAAAGTATCAGTTCAACATACTGCCCTGTTGAACATCTTTCATAGAAAACCATTGTGGTGGACATTGCCAAAACTTATACAGAATTTTTCATTTATAGGTATTAACTATTTCTATTGATTCATAATGTAATCAGACACATTTATGGAAGGAAAAAATGTATCAGTGGGAATGGAATATAGAGATACAACCTTTGCTCAAAATGTTTTTGATTTGCAAATCAATGGAGAGTATTGAGAGTATATAGAGCAAGAATGTATGTTACCCACCTTTCATTTCATACGCATAACTAGTCATTTACTGTCAGTCAGAACCAGAGCCAAGATAAGGAATTATATGGTCTTTTTGTAAGATTTTGTAGAGACTTTTAAAATTTTCCAATTCAGAGGCTTTAGGAGTAAGGAGCAGAGCCTCTTCCAGAAAACACTTTATTTCTGGAGAGTCAGAAAAACTGGCCTGTCATCTTTGGATTAGATTTTTTTCCTTAAGATCTCTCTAAAATTGAATAGTTGGCTTAAATGTGCAATAACTGCTTTAGTAAACAGGTAATATTTTGACATACTTAGTGGTACTTATACCCAGAATATAGGCATATAAATTTGAACATCTAAATACAGGTGTCTACAAGTTAACTAGGTGTTTAAGCTTTCCTTACAGTTAACGGAGATCTACAGAATAATTCATTCACCCACATATGTGATGCCCCAGGTTATTCCATGTGACTTCCAAGTGCTTTTCCAGAACTATATCTCTCTTTGTGTGTATGTACTATGTGCTAGACATATGTGGATATCATAGACACTCTGGGAGCATTTGGAATGACACTAAACACATTTTTTTAGGCAAATTTCCCAATCAGAAAGTCAACTGAGTCTGGAGAATTATGCAGACATTTTCAGTTGACCTTAATAGTTCTTTAGAATCCATTAACTCTAATCATTAGATCTTCACTGATTAATTGACTCTTTATTAAATATAATGTAAATCTAAGCAGCTAGCTTAGTTCATCCTACAGTATTTGGGTCAGTATTCTGTTGCCTATCAAAGAAAACTAATGACATTTGAGACATTCTTAATTATTTAAAATGTGTGAAAGATGGGAATGCAGGAAAAAAAGAGGACTTATGGATCACCTATTCCTTTCCACAATAGCAGCTGGAAGCCAAAGAATGCTCCCCAGAACCTAAAATTAGGCTATATACCTATGTTTAGGCAACAGTGTATAAGCAAATTAAATGTGATATACAGTTTCTTAAATACAGACATTATTTCTGCTGTCAGCGTCTCAAAGTATGCTATACAACCTTCAAGTGCCATGCCAAAAAGATTCTTTCACAAGCCGTGTGTTTTAGATAGTCTAGGGTGCTACTTGACCATGCATCCAAGTGATACTGGTCATATACTTTTTAGCATTTGAACATCTGCTATTGATGAGATGCAAAACCCAAGGATTATAAAATTTATGTTTATGTGAAACTGAAATGAGCATAAAAGGAAAAGATATAACTATTGAATAGAATATGAGACCCTAAAAATATGTTTTTAAATAGAAAAAAACCATTTTTAACTTAAAGGATAAAAAACACCTAAAAGTCATTTAATAGATTAATGTTAATTAATCTGGTAGACATACTTCTGCAAAATTATTTAAAATCGTTACAGCATATAAATCAAAGAATTTTGCTTGGATATCCTGTCAATGGAAGAGCCAATAGAAACAAAAAAAAAAATACATAACATAAAAATGTCAAACAATGTTAAAAGAATGATGGCAATGTATAGAGTAAGGGAGAAATGTGATTATGCAACAGGAGAGATCATGTGTACTTCTGTGTACAGGTCTGACTATTCATGTCTAATACGATTTAAATCAGCCACAAAATGATATAGTGAAGAGATACTATGATGATCAAATGCAAAAAAAATGAATCTTTAGAAACAAGGCTGCAAAAAGCTACATTTTCTTCTTTCTTACATACAGAAAAAGAAAAGAAAGAAAAAAATACAGAAAAAGAAAAGAAAGATACATACAGAAAAAGAAAAGAAAGAAAAATGAATGCCAAAATCCAAAGAACACCAACACAACAGCAAACAGCCATATACTGCCAGAGAAATAGATTTGCCTAGAAATCAGGACCTTTTTAGCCATGAGGCTGAGGTCTATAGCATGATGAATGGTGGAAAAAAATATATATTACTAGTATGAAAGATACCACAGAATTCTGAGTGCAAAATGATAACCTTTATTGGCACAATAATTAGATGGATAATTGTCTGGAGATTTCAACAGATGAGCTAGTAAGTCCAAACCAGTCCAAACTACTGCTTATCATAATATAAAATCTCAGAAGATTAGTGAGGAAGCTCAAAGACAGAAATTCTGAAGAAAATGCTTTCTGTAAATTGGTGAGCTCAACATAAAAGGACATGATGTAGAAAGCAGACCCAGTGTGGGATTCAGAAACTATGCTCAACTTTTCTATATCTTAAAACCCAGTTGCCTGTTTGCTATATCACAGAGGCAAAAGAAATTCCTTCTGAACTGATTCAAAAGTGTCTGAAAGCTGTTACCTATTCTGAACAAGAAAAAAGCAAAAGCTACTTTCTTCAGTACAATAGTATGCATTCAACTATGTGCTGTGGGATACTGGGATTCAAATAGTTCTTCCTCCTCTGGGTTTGAAACCTTATCCATATATATATTATCCATATATATATATATATATATATATATATATATATATTGCTATATATATTGCTAATATACATTGATATTTCCTGCAGTCAAAGATACCTCTTTCCACATTCGCATTCTCCCTGTTAAACCAAAACAAGTTATTTCAGTCAAATAACTTGTTTTGATTTATTTCATTTGCATGAGCTCTAGTTTCAAATGAACCATATTTTCAGTTAGATCAAGAGGATGGGTCTTTCTGCAGAAATAACTTACATTTCTTCTTGATTTCTTGTACTCAAGTGGGATTTACAGGTTTACAATTTAGTGCTTGTATTTAGGACATATACGTATCTGCTACCAATAATTCCAAAGAACAAAGGAAATAATTCATTTGTTCTTTGCTCAATTGCATATGACAAATACACAACAAAATCATATATCTCTGCTCCTTGAAATGTAATCCTTGGATTGTTATAAAATCAATATTTTTTTTTCTGTATCATTTGTAACAGAAGTTGACATTTGTCATCCACATTTATTGATTTTTTATATAATCATTTACTGATTTTTTATACAATCATTTACTGAAAGAAAAATAAGCCAGACTTCTTGGCTATATACATAATATTTGATATTTATTGACTAGAACTTTCCTCTTTTTCTCTTTATTTAAATAAAGCTGGGGAAATTCAGTCAGAAAGCACATATTATTGAAGGAAATAGTAATTAGAACCTACCATTTTGCCAACTCATCAAAATTCCCATTGAATTCATAGGCAAAGGATGAGATGACTGTTTCTCTCCAGAATGTGTACATGCATGTGTTATACATTGTTAATATGAACAAACATAAAGGTGCTTATTCAGAGCTCTGTACTCAGTGTTCTTAGCAACATTTTCTGACTTTAGATGATCACATTTATAATCCAAAGGAAAAATACATCTATTACTAGTGCTGCAGAAGAGATCCATATATACATTTCAGCATGTGTTTTTAAACCCTCTAACTGAAATTCAGAATCCTTTTACCAGTCTAGAACACTGATAGTAATTCTATTACCACTGCAATAGCCATCCCTCTCTAATTCTCTAGACACAATTACCATGTGCCATGCAGGATGAATACAAATTAACAGAAGAAAAAGCACTACAGAAAAAAAAATTATCATCCTGGGCTAGAATGGTCCTGCAGGGGATGCTCTTGCACTCTCTAGTTCAGCTAAACAGACTCCCAGAAACAGTTAAAAAGAACAGTAGTGGGGTGGGAGAAGAGCAGGGTATAGGACTAAAAAACATTAAGCAGTGTTCTGTATATGATTTTTCTTCTGCCCTTCTAATTTATACAGATACAATTAAAAATTTAATTAATACTGTTATCTAGGATTATTTCTTTTCATTGTACACAGCTATTCACTACTTTAAAAAAAGCAGGGCTTATTTAGAGAGAAAAAATCCACTGTGCTTTAGTTTTTAGTCAGTAAATGTTTCTGCATAAATTTACATTGAATTATAGAGGGAGATGTATAAGTGCAATGCTGTTTTTCTTGAATAATCTTCTCAGATTCTGCATCTATGTTTGCAAAAAACTGCATATCAGAAAGGCAACCTTTAGCAATGAGCATATATGAAACTGGTGGAAAAAAAAAAAAACAGCCTAGTTTAGTTTTGATATTGCTTGCATAAAACTAAGCAAGGCTGGAAACTGTAGCTGCATATGCTTTGCTTCTGCTGGAAGTACTTGTCATGATGAAAGCCTGTTATAGTTTTCACAGAAGATATTCCTAATATTTCAGTTTTATTTAAAAATTGTTATTCAGGAGCTGGAAAAAATAATATTATTTATTTTGGGGTCTTTTTAAATTTTGCTTTAGTCCTCAGATAGCATTCTTAATGTGTGCTTACCTTACCATTTACTTATCTTTTGTAATGTCATATTAATCTGTATATCCCACCATATCTTACAACTTACAACATATCTATCAACAACAAGAATTCCTGCCTCATATACATGTTTTGCTACAGAGGAACTTTATCTGCTGCTGTAAATAGGAAAGTTAATGATTGATGGCTGTCAGTAATAGGTTTATTTTCTGAAGTCTGTATGCATCAATAAAAGAAGACTCACCAGACTCAGGAACTGAACTGCCTAACTTGGGTATTAAACTGGCATTTTCCACTCTATTGAAGCAAGAATCCAGAATAAATAATCAAAATCTTTTCCTGGGGGCTTTCAAAAGTACTCCCACCATGCATCAAGAAATTAGACATTTACTTCATGGGTATTGTTTCCCTAAATACATAGATTACATGCTTCTCTCAAGAACTCTCCATTACTCTACTTCCTAAACAAGACAGAAAGTCTGTCTCTTGCTCTATTCCCCAAAGACATTTGCCTCCATACCCACAGATGTCTCAAGGATAGAAGTGACAAGATAGACGTGCCTCCAATGGCACTTCTTTGTTTTTCAAGAAATTTTAACCATATCAGAACAAATAGAAAAAAAAAATTAAATAAGCTTTTTTCTTTTTACTGCACAATATTTTACATTCATTTTCCATTTTGCTCTGACCCCCTGAATTTCAATTAAATTACCTAAGATACCTATTTCTTCAATTGTTTAACACAGGAGTTTGAAAACTGTATATATAGAAAAATCAGTATCATAAGTTGGACCAGTTCTAAGAAGCATAATCACATTCATTTTTATGGTACTATCTTTTCATTAGAAATGTAGAACGAAATATTGAATGAAACACTGAATAAAAGCCGAAGAAAAGGTGATATGTCTGAAACACGTGCTGTCAGGATCAAAGAAGAGTCTATTTTGAATAACAGGATAAAATTTCAGAAACAGTGCCAAGAAATTCCTGTTTTTTTTGCAGGATGTAAGACAACATTTTTCTTCTCTTCAGTTAGTATTTCCATTGATTTTGATAAAATGAAATTAACACAGTGATATTTACCATTCTAGAGTTTTTGTGAAAGATTATCTTAATGAATATGCATTTTTTTTGAAAGAGTAAAATTATTTTCTTGCTGCTCCAATGAAATTAAGTGGCAAATACAATTAGCTAATACACCAGCACAATAAACTCTAATGGAGAATTTCTATCGGACAGTGGAAAAGAAGTCTATGCTTTATCAAATGCAGAAAACAGCATTTAAATAGCACTTTTGCCCTCTGAAATGCTTTAAACATATACAACTAAGCATATAAACATCATAAATGTGTTCCAATTCAACATCATAGTGTCAGACTATGACCTCTGTTCTTAAATTTTATTTGTTGAATATTTTTATAATATCATCATGATAAGTCTAATGTTTGAAATGCACAATGTAATATTAAAAAGGAGATTTAGTTTATTATTTTAAATTTTAAAAGAAAAATGTTCAAACTTTGACTTTTCTAATGAAGACTGAGATTCACATTTTCTTAGAAACATTGAGCAGATTTCTTAGAAACATTAAGCAGATAATAATGCCCATAACCTGTAGTCATAGTAATTTTTACCTGGATTCTAATTCTACAAATGGCAGCAAAAGAGAATAAGGTATGTAATAGCTTAGTTGAGTGACATTCTTCTGTCATTGCATGATTTCATTGAAATTTGATAGATTTCTGATACAAATATTGTATAGTGGACATAAATACATGCTGAAAATTTGTATTTTGAGTATGAAGGTAAATTTTCATGCATTAAAACAGTAAGTAAATTATGAACACTTCAGCTTGTAATTGAAAACAAGATGACAAAAAAGAGACACTGCATATCCATTTATTTGCTAAACTAATATCACATTTTCTTTTTCTTATCAAGTCTTATATGTCTTGTTATTCCTTCTATCAAATGTTCTCATAAAGAAGTTGTAAAGAGAGAACAAAAGAAACCAAAATCTCAAAGTTTGCTTGCCTGAGGGTTAGATCCGAGAAAGAATGTAGGAGCCTAAACAGTTTCTGAAAGCATTATGGCTTGGATGTGTAAGCTAGAGGGTGAGTTAGATTCTCTGGAACAATAAATCAAAACCACTCAGATGCTGAGCCAGTAGCACTTTCAGTTACTTAAGAATAGAATTTCAAATTCCACTCCTTTTTATAGCTTAGATGCTCATATTGGAGTAGGGCTCCTCTGTCTAGCTGGAAGCTAGATAGCCTGAAATCTCATCGGGAATAATTTCTTATATATTATTTTTTCTATTTTTTTTTTTTTTTTTATTTTATTTTTTTTTCCCTAAGTGGCCCAGGGCTGACTTCTCTTTGTACTTTAGAATCTGGCCACTAGGGTACTCCTTCAGCAGACAGCAGAAATGTGTTTAAATTCCTCAGTATAAAAAGAAAAAAGAACTTTGATTTCCTGCTTCTGATCAAGTTCTGTACTAGTAGGTTACCATTCAGAAGAGATTAACATCAGTAGCAATATCTCTACCTTCGTTTGGCTTAAATTTCAAAGTAGGATCAAACAAGAAAGAAAAAAGAAAAAGATCTGGATATGTTAATTTCATAGAGGTAGCTCCTCTAAAGATGTCTAAAAAAGTAACAGAATATTCAGTTAGGAAAGATACTCGGATACAACCTCCTTTAGAATTTTTTGATCTGTTTTTGTGATACTGTGCACCTTTGCTGTTATTGTTGTTACTGTTTTGTGTGTGTGTGTGACATTTGATTGTTGTTAGTTTCTATGTTAACACTGCTCGTATTGGACACTGAAGTGACAAAGACCTCAGATGTACACAGAACAGAAGTACTGTATTCAGCCACACCTTGAATACTGCGTTCAGTTTTGGGCTTCTCACTACAAGAAAGACATTGAGGTGCTGTAGCATTTCCAAAGAAGGGCAAGGAAGCTGGTGAAGGGGCTGGAGTGCAGACCTTACAAGGAGCGGCTGAGGGAGCCAGGGTTGTTTAGTCTGGAGAATAGGAGTCTCAGGGGAGACCTTATTGCTCTCCATAACTATATGAAAGGAGGTTGTAGTGAGGTGGGGGTTGATCTCCAGAATAAGTAATGATAGGGCAAGAGGAAATGTCCTCAAGCTGTATCAGGGGAGATTTGGGTTAGATATCAGGAACAATTTCTATACAGAAAGAGTAGCCAAGCAATGGAACAGGCTGCCCAGGGAAGTGGCTGAGTCACCATCTCTGGCATGTTCAAGAAAGATGTAGATGAGGCACTTAGGGACTTTAATGATTTAACAGGTATGATGTTAAAGGGTTTACAGTTGGATGTGATGATCGTGAAGATCTTTTCCACCATAATGATTCTAAGATAGTTATGCAACTACACTCTTCTCACCATATCGCTCCTCAGTCTCTGACTTTTTGTTCTCTGCCCTTCTCCTCTGGCCATGCTATGTCTGAAAAAAATGGTTTGGTAGCCCTAACCAGAGTGAGCAGAAGGGTCAGAGGAGAAAATGAAGGCACTTATCTCAGAGAGAATAGGGCATCAACACACACAAGCATTACCCAATTCGTATTCTAGGCGGTGATTATTTTCTGAAAATGCACAAACAGGTAAGTAGGCAAGAAAAAGTAGAAGAGGCTAGACAACTTGGTTCTTTAGATATTGCAATCACTTTTGAAAACTTGCTCAAGAGGCTAAAATGTAAAATGCATAATGAATGTCATGCTGCTTGAGGTTTTGTACATAAATTTTAAGTATGAGATAATGTCTCTCTCTTGGAGGAGGTCCCAGACTTCCTGTTGGATTGATCCTATCTTCTTCCATTTTTATCTCCTTTTTGAAATTTTTAAAATTTAGGATAAAGTTTTATATATATATATTTTTTTAATCAGCATAAAGGATGGTGCATTTTTATAAAATATTGATTCATTTATAAGGGTAAGGGAAAACAAAAAATAATTCTTCCCATCATAGAATTCTTTCAATTTTCTTTTAAATAGTCCTCTGAGTAAAATAGCCCAGAATTGCAAACTGAAAATGGGTGAGAGTTCTCACTAAGATATACCTTTTACTTGTTCTAGAGGAAATTATATTATGAAACATTAGAAACAGTATCCTAAATATTAGATAGAAAGACTCTTAACATATGGTATCTCTGTTGTTGGACTATTTTTTGTTTATTGTAAATACAAATTCCACAGAGAAAATAGCATTATTCTCAAATTTATAAGCTATCTTTTTAGACAGAATAATATTTTTAAAAACATGTTACATTCTAAATTTGATAAAAAATAGATCCTTTGGTTATTTCTAAAGTAGATCTCTTTCTGAAAAGTCTTTTTTTTTCTAGATTTTTCTAAGGATTGCTAAATAATAACTTTCCGGTGTTTGAAACTTTCCATAAATGAAAGTAAATGAAAGCTACAGTAATGGGGTGGGGAAATTGCAGGATGAGAGACAATTCCACTAACTGAACTGATTTAATATAGCGAATTTTATGAGTTGAGATTTAGTGATAAATTACCTGACTCCTTTCCATACATATATATATACTGTGACCACCAAAGACAGGATTCATTTGGATCATCATTAGACATCTATATTGCATATATTTACCCCTGTGCTAATATCTATCCTAGTTTTACAGCCAAGAAGTAAAACTGGCATTTTTAAATTAAATTTCATTTTATTTTAAAGCAGATATCTAAACCTGAATCTCTGAACTGCTCCCTAGAACATATACTTCTTTTTAAGTTGAAAGCAAATCTAGAAAGAGGTTAAAAGATGTTTACATAATGGAATTAAACTTGTCTTGTTATGCTAGCTAACATCTCTAGCTTTTCTTACTCACCAAAGATTTAACTTTTCTTAGGTAATTTGAAAGCAAATGATTCAAAAAGAGGCAATCTGAAACAGTTAAAAGACAGTGTTAGCATCCTATAAAGGTTTCAGCTCTTCTGCAGACATGCTGGGGTAAACTACATATGTAAATTGGGGAGTATTGGAAGACTGTTCAAATTAGCCTTAGGAAGAGTATTGAGTTAATTGCCTGTCAGCTAATTTGGCAATCAGTTACTTTGAGGAAAACTACCCTATTTTACACAAGTCTTGATGACATCTTCATACTGGCAGAAGAACTAATGATTTTCTTTTTCCACCCTTTAAATTTTCAATAATAGGAATATGGCATAGCTAAAGGGCATCGTTCACCTGATTGTCTTTTATTCTTTATAAGCAGGGGATGAAGCAACACTGTCAGTTTGGCCCACAGTGGTGTGATGCAGCATTATTCCAATCATGACTTTCTAGCCATTTGAGCAAAATTTGACTTTGTGTGAGTGAGAATTGGTTTTATACACTACAGAAAGAAATATTTTGTGCCCTATGTACTGAGACATTATTTTATGCTCTTGTGGTCAAGAAGGCCAATGGGATCCTGGCCTGAATTGTTGCCAGGTGTTTGAGGGAGGGTTGCCAGTAGTTTGAGGGAGGTGATACTGCCCTCTGCTCAGCTCTAGTGAGACCGTACCTGGAGTACTCTGTGCAGTTCTGGGCTTTCCAGTATGAGGGATGTGGAGCTTCTAGAGAGGGTCCAGTGTAGAGCAACAAAGGCAATTAAGGAGCATATATCGTATGATGAAAGAATAAGCCAGCTGGGCCTGTTTAGCCTGGAGACGAGAAGACTGAGATCTTACCAACATGTACAAATACCTGAGAAGAGAAGCTAAAGAGGATGGGGCCAAACTCTTCTTGCTGGTGTCCAGTGGTAGAACAAGGGGTAATGGGTACAAATTAAAACACAAGAAGTGACATCTGCATATGAGGAAGAAGAACTTGACTCTGTGGGTGACAGAGCCCTGGAACAAGCTGCCCAGAGAGGCCATGGAATCTCCTTTGGGATCTTCAAAACTCAGCTGGATGTGATCATGTACCATATGCTCTAGATGTCCCTGCTTGAACAGTACAGTTGGACTAGATGATCTCTAGGGGGTCTCTTCCAGCCTCAGCAATTCTGTGATACTCTGATTCTGTGACTCTGTAACTCTGTGACTCTGTGAAGTGCTTAGCTAGGTTACAGAGTTGCTGAAGGAAAATGGTGAAACTCAGACGATGATCTGGGACAGGGAAAAGAATTATAGTAGTGCACAACTGCAATATTGCACATGACAATGTTTGGGCAAAGGCAGGAGAGCCCCTTTTCCCTGCTCTTAGCTGCTCCTCTCCTTTCTCATGACTAGAGTTGGAAGAATAGGGATTTTAAGTCAGAATTTTGATCTCATCAGAATTTTGATTCACATTTGCCATATGGTGCAGATAGGGATCAGGGCAAGGCTGAGGTGTACTCAATCATCAGATTCCTGGGTAGTCAGGAAACAGAATGACTGGAGACCAGTGGTTGGCTGAATCCTAGCTAAATTCAAAACAAAGCGTTTGACCTGTTGATAAAAGTACTCTTTAGGTGGGAGTTTTGGTCAGTTCTAGAGATTCCCTTGGGCATTTCCTGCTGCATTTCCTGTGCATTTTAGTCTAAGCTAACAATAGAAACAGATCCACAAAAGAGCTGGTCACCATAACAGTAGTTCAGTGAATTTCATCTGGTCTAGCTGAAGCTGTCTTTGCAATGATATTTGCAGTAGAGACTCCCAGCATCACCAAGGCATTGAATGACTAACCTGTTTGAGGGAGTGTTACCCTATGCAAAAGATACCAAGAAATTAGTATTCCAATAAACTGCCCATGTGTTTCTGTGCAATATCACATCACCTGTTTAAAAGAATCAAACCAGATAAAAAGCTTTGGTTTGACCTTGGCAATGAGTGAACAATAGGCGTAGCTTCGCTGATGGGCAATGATTCTAGGATGTCCAAGGCAGTTCTGCTCCTGTTATGTAACTCTTAGCTCTTAGCCACTGTCACTAACTTTCCTTCAACTGATAGCTCCACCATACTATTACATCTTTCCTCCGAATCCTGCATTAATTTTAATGAAACCATACTATGGTGTATCAAAGCTACTCAGAAAAAGACTTTGTTTCCTTCAGTCATCTTTTCTGAATTCACCCTTAAACCTATACTGAACTGTGATCATTCCGTTTGACCCTAGAATGTGAAGAGGAAAGCAAAATTAATTTTGGCCAATAAAACACACATTAGATGCTTTCCTAAAATTGCCATTACAGAACATGAATACAAGCTTGGTCTTACAGCTTGAGAACTACTGAATCTGAATGAAAATTCATTGGCAGGAGCTGCTTTTGATGGTGTTTGTCTATGGGAACTCTTCATATCCTTATTATGGAGCAGACACTTAATCTGCTTATCCTGATCCTGACTGTAAATTTACTGCTTGATTGAAGTCTGGTTTTAGTGTTGATGATATCCCTGGGATCACGATCATTATAAGACAGCTGCCAAGAGCTGATAGGTACATGGAGATATGAGAACAGTGAATGTTAGAACAAGAAAATATATGTAAATTAGTGACATGATACCCCAAGAAACAGAGAGGGGAATTAAGCTTTGATGAAAGAGAGATTCAGTTCAAGAACACTTCAGGCTTGGAGGCAGCTATTGTGCTAACCCATTCTTCTATTACTGTTTTATTTGTACTCAGGCAATCTGTGATATCTGTCTGGTTACAGGCAAGGATTTCTGAGTCTAGAGATGTAAATAACTGGTTCATATAATCATATATTCACATATATCAGATTTCAATAGCAGCTGGTCTCTGAGGTGAATCAATGATAAATTAGAAAAGGTAGGATTTTTTCCCCCATTATGTGTGAAGATCCAATATTAAAACAAACAAACAAACAAACAAACAAACAAACAAACAAAACCCTTACAGAATGCTTCAATTCTGCTGTCACAAAGTGAATTTAAAAGTGGTGGTGGTGAAGTTCTAGTATTTATTGTTATTTTATTTTTTTCTTCTCTTTCAATTGTGTTTATTCTATATATTTTATTAAATGAACTAGTAGCTTTTGAAAAATTGTTAAACAGAACAATTTGAAATTAGGCTGTTCACAGATGACATAAGTGATCTAATTTTTTTTTTTTTTAATTTCCTATTGGTTTAATCAAGCTACAAGTTATGCTTTGCTCATCAGCTCTCCAACGTGACTCCTTTACTACTATAGTGATAATAGTGGAATATTTAACTATATTCCACTAGTGATTGCAAAGAATCATGATGAGTTTCAACTTCAGGAAATAGCAGGATAAAAAATCCTGTCTAGTTCTATCATCTCAAGGAGTAAAAGATCTTTGTGAACTTTATTCATGGAGATGAGTTACAACACTGGGCTTTGGAAATTTATGTCCTTTTGCCAAATATAGAATAACTTAGGCAACTTCTTCAGTTCTCAGAGAGATCAAAAGATACAGAACACAAAGATACAATTGCTTTCCTGAAACTTTTTTTTTTTTTTTTTTTTTGCTAGCTTGACTGGAAGGTTAGAGAATTTTATTTCTTACTGCAAAAATAAATATTAGACCTCGGTCTAAGAAAATTTTGAAGGGAACAGACCCTGGGGAATTATTACATTCTTGTAGTATAAGACATTAATAGCGAGTAAAGTCCAATATATGTTGTAATGAAGTAGCTGGCATGCTCTTTCTTGTTTAGATAGACAATCCTGTAATTCAAGAGAATGTGTTTTTAGCAGTCAGAAAACAACTAATGAAACCATTATGAGTCAATCTCATTTTATTTCCCTTAATTGTGTTCTCTTCCTTGAATGAAGCTTTTTCATACAGTACTTCAAGCCACCTATGCTAAAATAAATAAGCTTCACTATATAAGGTATAGATTTTTTCTCAGAAGGATATCTAGTGATCATTTCTATTAGTGTATGAACAAAGAATTTCAGGGTCTTTATTCATTTTGACATTTTATCATTAAACATTTTTTTCTAAATTTATCTCAGTTCTTCATCTGCTTTGCATCAAGCATTTCAGTTCTTGAATTTATGATTTATGTCAATTATTTTATTTTGACACATTGAACAGATGCCAGATTAAGTGAAAACTCTATAAAGTATGTAGCAGCACTGTATTAGATAATTGCACAAACCAATCAATAACTTTTTTTTTTTATTCTTTACATAGCCAGGAAATAGATTGTTTGTACCTCAGATCTTCTATTTGATGACTTAGCAACACTGGTACTGGATGTTAGTATCAGTGACAAGAGGATTGTAATTTCCTACTGTTTTATTTTTGTCTTCCTTCCTCTTCTGGAAACTATTTATTTTTAAAATGAAGAAAACATAACAGCATCCTTCTTTTCATTCATGCATCATTTTAATTGATGCTCAGGAACTGTCTGCTATTATGTATGCAGTGGGAGTTGATTAAAGTATATCAGCTCCTAGAAAAATAACCTTTTTTGCTTTGAATTTTTCACACATGAAATAAGGTAGCTATTCTTGTGGATGCATATAAATCAAGTTTCCAAGTCAATCTAGTAATTGTTCCTATCAAGACTTTTTTTTTTTTTTTTCCAATTGTTTTGCTGTATTTACTAAACTAAACTGACAGTGAAGCATCCCCAGATTAGATACAATATTACAGTTCTTTTCATAGAATCTATTCATACAGATAGAATAAAGAAGTGAAAAATATCCATTCTTCTGTATGCTTTCTCTTCTTCTCACTCAGTTATTAAGATTCCTTTTCACTTAGCGTATATATAAAGAATACAGAATCTGGAGGAGGAATGCATGAAACTACATTCATATTTGACTCTAAACACATTATAATTTGTTA
>VZSG01000272.1:284023-312989 GCA_013398315.1 Nothoprocta pentlandii | reverse complement strand
TTTTTTTTTTTTTTTTTTTTTTGTACAATTTTTGAAGCTATAAGTAGTCTTTAGGACTATTTTCACAAAGAAGAGTGGCATAGAGTGGCTGTGTCCATTTTATATAATAGTGGGCAAAATATTATATATGTGCTCCTCATGATACTCTCATGATATTGGTTGTGAAAACCAGATCATTGTCTTTTGTTGTTCTGTCCTCAGTTTTGCTCCAGAAAGAGTGTTTCCATGTCAACCTTTTATTTTCAGTATTCTAGGCTAAAAAAAAACTAGAATCTTTTCCATTATGCTTATGATTTTTCTAGAAAACTAGTAATTCTCATTCTCTCCTATAAACTCTTCTTGGTTTACATATATGTTTTTCATGAAGTGGATGGCCCAGCACATGTTTTTCCAGCTAAGATATAACAATATTAAACAAAGAATATTAAACAGATTATCAGGCATCTTGGAAGGATGCTTGCCTTTCACTTTTTAATTCTAATTTTTTTTTCTATAGAGTGAACTTGTTAATGACTGATGAGTGTCTACTCTTCTTGTACCTGCCTGCAGTTTTATTACTGACTTATATTACCTACCTCTCATGGATTATTTTGATGGATATACAATTCCTTCTTAAATGAACTGTTTTGCTCATTCAATTTGCATCCTACTTTTTCAATGCTTTCTAATTCACTAGGAATTCTCTGAGTTCCTAATCTTCCAGCACCCTAGCAATCCCTTTTATCTTCATTTTATCTGAAATTTTAATGTATTATTTTCTTCATTATCCATCCATGAACCAAAAAAAATCTGGTCTTGGATGCATGGATGTTTTCAATATGCTAGTGAAATAGTGGTACTAATATCTTTTTGCAGCTAGCTTTATATTGATGTTACAGCAATTTCCTCTAGACCATGTTTTCTAAACTTGATTAAGAGAATGCCATGTGAGACAGCATCATAAACCCCAGTGGAGTCAAGATCTGACATCTTTTTCTATCTAGCTGCAAGGCTAGTTCTTGTGTTAAAGAAGGAAATTAGATTGGCTTAACACAATTTGCTGTTGACAAATCCATGATGGCTGTAGGTGATATATACCCTTGTGTAAGACATTATCATAAAATAAGAAGAAATAGTAAGTACAGAGGAAAAATGGTAATCTTTGTATATTTTCCTTTTCTTTTTGTACACTTCACGGGAGGCCATTGACTTTCAGCCTTCTCAATCTCTCTGAACCCCTGCCAAAGTTTTCTTCGTCCAGGTGGCTCATGCACTGCCGGTTTCAAAACTGCTGCTTGGAAAACCTGACTGAATTTAAGCTTGGTCAGTATAACCTCTAAAACGAGCAACTGCTATTACTCATTGATCATTTGTATCTGGTGCTATTGGGAGAAACTGTATGAATTGGTTTTATTAATTTGTAAAGACTTATACATTTGCCTTTAAGGGAATAGATTCTGCTACTATGGAAGATGAAATTAAAGACCTTAAAAGGTTTTGATATGACCAGCTGAAGTATCCTCAGACAGGTTATTCTTTACAAGAACATTTTCATCTGGAACACTTGGTTATTGATGAACATTTCACAGGTCTTTCCAATAGACAATTCAGGTTTAAGTGAAGCTATTTAAGCTGATATAGGGCTTAAGAATTGGAGCTTTAAATCTACATTGCACGAAAACTTTTCAGGAACATAGAGAATATATTCAGGAATATATTTTTTTGTACAAGACAACAAATATAAGAAATTAGGGAAGGTTTGGACATATTTCAAGTCTTTCAATCTGTATAAACCCCCTGTGTTAAGGGTATATGAATAAATATAGAAACATATTTCAACTGTTTATTTAAAAATATTTAGACTAATGCACCAAAACTATGGTAAATATTTTCTAACACACAGAAATAGCAAAAGCATGATTTAAGTTTAAATTTTTATGGTAAATACTTTTAGCTTTTGTTTACAAGAACCTACAAATCACTCTTCCATGTCTTCTTGACATCAATGACATGTAAAGCAAAAATTTCAAAATTTCAAAACATTGAAATTTTGAGTTAAATTTAAAAAGTATACAGTTAATTTAGACTTAGTTCATCACAAAAATAACATTTATCAATCTTTGATGTCATAATTCTTATTTTTAAGTACTTTTTAAGCTAAAAACATTTTTAATCTACTCGAGAAACGGAATGGCATTACATAAATATTTTGTAAGAATATATGAAAAAAAGAGATAGACTAAGGATTTGGAATATAATGCATTTTAATTGTTTTATTAAAGGCTGTTTTGACTGTAAAATTATGAACAAATAATGTGTACACTGTATTCCCTCAAAAGAAAAGTCCTGTCTCAGAATGGCTTGCTTCATATTCTATAAGTATTATTTAATAGTTATATTGTGATGAAATTTGGGAACAGTGACTGAAAGTTGAAGAAAAAAGACAGTTTATTTTCAGAATTTTGTGCTCAGTGTGTTCATTACAGTGTACATACATGTAATGCATGTAAAATGTATGTAACATATTTATATATAATCTATATTAAAATCTTCATTATTTGAGACTTATGAGTCTTGACTTATAAGTCAAGTAAAATATATTGAATGGTATATGGTAGAAAAGAAGCCTTGAGAACTTCGCCTATTCCTTTCAGTTATGCCTTTCTGATGAAGATTTTAGAATCCATTAGGAAGGCTATAATATCCCAAATAATGAAGTAATAGGGTTGCATTCTAACGGAAATCAACTACTTGAACTTACAAATTCTACCAACTGAATCAGCTAACTTTATCTAGAACCACTCTTAAACTATCGACTATCTAATTCCAGGATTGCCTGAGGAAAGAATAAGCTTTCCCTCAAAAGAGTTGTTGTCAATTAAAACACACACGTGAAAGAAGCTTTACAGAAGTCTGACTTCTTTTGACTTTTTTTTCTAAAGTTCTATCTTCATCTTCCAGCCCACTGTTTTTGTGTCTTTGTTTGTTTGTTTTCTTTTGTTTTCTGACATACACTGCAGAGGAACAGGATTTAACCGAGTAAATAGGCACATGAGATTCATCCATCTAACTCTACGTGTCTAAAATATGTTAGGCACATCAGATCTGGTTACTCTAATACTGACAATACAGAGAAAGAGACATCTTGAGGGTATGATTGAGGTGATATTTCTAGTAATGCACTTTGTGATGAGATGAATCAGGTTCTAGAATTTTTCTTTTCCCTCTCTGGATGGAGGGGAATGGGAATGAATGAAATGAATGAACGAAAGTAGAAAGGTAACCAAAGATAAGTGCATATGCAAAGATATATATCTGCTCAGATGAATCCTCCAGAAAGTTCGAGACCAGCAAGTAGGATATGTAATGTCCCACTTATGTGAATAGGGAAAAAAAAAATCCATCATGTTCTCTTTCTGGACCTTAACAGAGAAGCAGTGCATGATTCCAGGTATGCAACAACACTGAGGGCAGCACAGAGTGTATTCTCTACATCTCCATCCTTGCCAGCTAATCTGGGCTTTGTACACTCTCCTACAGCAAATTCCATATACAAGGAAAGATTAACCTTTGTTGAATTACCCCAGTCACCTTGGAAGAAGCATTTATCATTTCCTGAAATGTCATACAAAATCTATCTAAAAATATAAATGAAATCTCAACATACTCCCAATTTCCCTAAATGTGAGCAAGTGCTATTAAACAAGGTAAGCAAATAGTGCCCACTTTTTCCTAACTCAAACCCAGAAAAACTCAATTAGTTATGCTTTATGAGCACTATCATATTTTCTTATCCTCACTGATGAGCTATTTTGTTTTTTTGTTTCTATGGCTCTTCATAAATCTTCTGTGGCTGAAGATTTTGTGGGTCACAGTTTCAGATTTCAGTCTCAGTAACACACTCTGTTGCTCGCTGGTTTTATCTCTGACTTAATTTACAACTAGTCTATTTATAATTTACAAATGCAATACAAATTTATTTATTTTAGTTTATGAGTGTTAATTAGTTGTTGTATGTGATCCAGTTCACATTAAAAACAACTTTTACACTTCATTCCCTCACTGGAGCTTCTCTGGAGTAATTATTTCAGTTTTAATTGTGCTTTGGACTTCTCACCTATTAATATCATTAGGAATCAAAATCATTAATGATCATTAGGATCATTAGGAAGGTTAAAAGATACATGGCTTCTTCTTAATAAAAGCTAAATTATAAATGTTGACAAAGATACACCCAGGTAATTTTAAAGCAGGGACAGGAAAATAATAAAGTCCTTAAATTATTTTTAAAAGTTAGATTAGTAATTGAGATGTGAATATTTGTGTAAGTTTGGTGAAAAAGAAAAAGGAAGAAATTTGTATAGCTGGCCAGAAGTAGAACATAAATATAAAACATAACTTTTGTTCTGATGAGATTGTTTTCAAATACTCATCATCATTATAATAGGATTTTCTGAAGACATGTATTTATAACATCAAATTACATGATAAGACATACAAGTGTCTCAAGGTGATTTTACACTGAAATTATTCACATTTAGTTAGGAAGGAAAAAAAAAAAAAGAAAAAGGATAGAAGTGGAGCTGTAATACTGCACACTGATCCACCAAATTATGAAACACAGTTATATTGTGCCAGGAGCTACACTTGTTTGAAGTGACAGCATTTTAGTTATCACTAATCACCTAAAAAGTTTAAAAAATATATTGTCAGAAAGTAAACTGATTTTGCCAGATATACTGTGCAAGTTGAAAAGTTTGAGAAATAGGTATCATCCAAAGGTAAATGTAAATCTGGGATGACAGAAATCATTGATCATGGAAGGGAAACAAACTTTGAGTGAGTGAAGACTGCAGTGATCCCAGAAGGATCACTCAGGAGGGTAGTGTAGACCAGACCATTCTGCAGATTGAAGATGTTAATATAAGCTGCCCGGACAGGCTTTGAGCCCTCTCAACACTCTGAGAGAGAGAAAAGTTTTGCTGTTCATTGTAGGCCTGGTTATTTCTTAAGCCTCACATATTAATGACAGCTTCACATACAGTAGGAATTTGGGTGTTCCTGCTAGACGTGGAGCTAACACAGATCCTTCTACTGATGAATGGTAGCCCAGGGGTAAAAAAAAAAAAAGTAGTTTCCACTTATCTAGAGCTGTAAATATTACCTATGATCACAGATAGATAAGGAAAGATGCATACAGAAATAGATGGATGAAGAAAAATAAAGAAGTCATGGATCCAAAAAGAACGAAAACTGAGAGTCAGAACTCTATTTTTTGAAGAAACAAAGAGGGACAGTTTGGGGGATTTTTTCGGTCGTTTGAGAAATATATTTACACAATGTCGGGGAAAGGGTTAAACTGAGAAGCATTGGGGGGGGGGAAGAAGGGAAAATGAGGCCTTTAGAGAACAAGGAACAGGACAGGGGAGGAGCCCTAAAGCCAAGAGACCAGCTGGAGGAAGACCCGTGGAGGACCATAACCCGTGGAGGCAACGGATCTTCTGGTGACTGGACTATTGGGAGTACGGGGCGCTGTCCGGTCGGGTGTTATGGGATAAAAGGGAAGAGTTACAGCATTAAAGCGGGGACTATTTGTTCACCCCCGCAAATAGTCCCCTGCGATTCCTTGGAACAACTGATGCCACAACACAAGATACTGACTTCATTTAAAAAGTAGATTTTAGACTTTAATATAAGCAGATATGAGAAGTATCCTTCCCATATAGGGAAGTATGGGAGGAAGTATGAGGATGTACCCCAACAAGGGATGAGGTATTCCCTTTCCTATGGTAGGAAGAATTTCCCCACAGTACATATTTGCAAGAAACTATATAAGATTACAGTGTTTATGCTCCATAAAGATATGGAAAGAATTATTGTATTTAAAACTTACTTTGCCATTGTAGTTTGCTGTAATCTTACTGTAAGTTACAACTTTAATAAATAAAGAATTGCTTTTATTAAAAATATAGTAAGTTTTCCTATGTAATAGTTGTAAGGGTATGACTTTTATTGTGATTATATGTAACATCAATAGCTTTTTTTTTATTGTTAGCTTATACAACAATTACAACATCAACAATTGCAACATCACACAAAATCACCAGATCACAGAAAGGTTGAAGTCCTCTCTCACCTTGGGAGATCACCTAGTCCAACTCCCCTGCTCAGAGCAAAGGTAGCCACAGCAGCTTGCTCAAGGCCACGTCCAGTCGAGTTTTGAGTATCTCCAGAGGTGGAGACTGTAGCCTCTCTGGGCTACCAATTCTGAAGCTCTGTCACTGAATAGAAAATAAAAGTGTTTTCTGGTGTTTAAATGGAGTTTTCTTGTATTTCAGTTTCTTCCCACTGACAATCATCCTGTCACTCGGAAGATTCTAGTTCCGTCTTCTTTACTCCTCCCCATCAGGTGTTGATAAGATCCCCCGAGCCTTCTCTTCTTAAGGCTGAACAGTCCTAGCTCTTGTTGCCTCTCCCTTTATGAGAGATGCCTCAAGGCCTTTATCATCTTCATGGCTTTTTGTTGGACTCACTCCAGTACACCCATGTCTTTCTCTTGTACTGGGTGATAGCACAATTTTTCCACTTGCATCAAGCAAATAGTTGGGGAAGAGAAATATGACAGTGTGAGGAGTGTCGCTGCCAAAAGTGACAGGTGCAACAAAGCAGGGACTGTTATTGGCTTGTAGCGAGACTGTGGCAGCAGGACTGCAGTTATACTACGGTCCTGATAGTAGGTGACAGTGTCTAGGAAGATTTGGTGTTTCACAGTAAAAGAAGGAAAAAAATCTTGTATCTGTTACCTTGTTTCTGTGCACATTAATTATTACACACACTTATTGTTAATCCATCTCTTAGTAAGCAAGTATCAAGACAAGCAGAAAGAAAAAAATCCTTCTTAGTCAGAAAATGATATTTGATTCACAATGCGAAAGGCAGGTCCTTCCTACTGATTTTATTTATTTATTACTGGAATTGATCTTCTTTAATAATTTGAAACACCTCACATATTTTATCTGAAATAAATTAAGGTGTACATAGCTCTGACAAAATTTATTAATTTGCACCCACTTTTGCTTTTTACTACCTTAAACTGTACACAGGAGAGGCATAACAAATGAACACTCAGAATTGATTTGCATATATCTCTGAGTTTATTTCTTCTCCAACACTTCAGGGTGGACTTCAGAGAAAAATGAAAATAATAGATGAATCAACAACTTCTGGCATGCAATCAAGTAGCATGTAGAGGTTAATCATAAAAGATAATGAAGCTGAATAGTCAATTATAGTACTTAAGACAGAGTCTACCTAAGCCATCCGCAAAAGGATATATCATATGTATATCCTTTGATAAGCACTGTTACATATTTCAGAAGTGGCAGAGGGGTTTTTTGTTTGCTTGTTTGTTTGTTTGATTGATTTTTTTCTATTTCTGTCCTAAGTTTGATGGAGAATTGATGGTATTCTTCAGCCAGCATAAGCATGAATATGTTTATGTCATCTAAGTCTTGGTAAAGCTACACCTTCAAGAGAAGATCATTAAAAACACAGAAGAAATGGACCTGATGGTTTTGAGGTATTTCTAAATTTAGATTATATTCAAGTCATCAATCATGTCAGGGCAGCTAGCAAACATGGAGCAAGACTATGGTCTTGGCATTTATTCTACAGGGGAACAGACATACACAAAAAAAAAAAAAAAAAAAAAAAAAAAAAAAAAAAAAAANAAAAAAAAAAAAAAAAAAAAAAAAAAAAAAAAAAAAAAAAAAAAAAAAAAAAAAAAAAAAAAAAAAAAAAAAAAAAAAAAAAAAAAAAGTCAATAGGATTCCCTTAGGCCTTCTAGTAAGTATCTGCTAGAAAAGAATAACTTTCGTCTCTATACCACAGTAAAGACAATAAATTCTTCCTAGTCTTAGTTTGCTTATCTATTTTAGTGTGGTTCAAACAGATTTTCTAGGATAATGTCTGGAACTCCCCTGAATGTGTGTGAAAAAAATAAAAGTAATTTTCTTAAGGATATAAACCTGTCAGATTAGTATATCAAATTTGATAATTTTCAGAAATATGAACAGTCTACATGGAAATCTTATTTGAATGGTTGGAGAAGACCCAGAAATGAACAGGTTCACTTACTGGCCACTCTGCATACTTCAAGTTAAACCAATATTTTGTATTTTGTTAAGCTTAAATCTTTAAAAAACCTTAAGGTCTTCTAATCCCTATTTCTGTGCAGAAATAAAACATCTCCCTGCTGTTGCTTATCAAGAGGTTTCAGTTCAGAGACAGATTTGGCTCTTCAAAACAATTTAATACTACATTTTGATGACACATCAGCAATTTATTCCTTAATTTATTCTTGAGAATCTAAAGAGCAGTTTAAACTCCTCTATCTCTATTTATATGTAGTAATTAGAGACTGAATTTTCTTGAAAACAACTCACACATTATGGGCCTATTCTACAGTGGTTTTCCACTAGAAATGCATTTATTAAAGATCAAATTTATGATATTTATGATCTTGTTCCTTGTTCAGATAAGTGGTGATATAATGTCAGTTCCAAAGGAAAAGGAGGAAGGTGCCAAATCTTTTCCTAATGTTCTAGAACTCTCTAACAAAATAAATGGAAATAACATTTTCTCTGTCTAAACTTATTAGATTAGTAACAAAAGCTATTTATTTCCAATTATAGTACCTGATTTATTGAGTGGGCAGATTTTGGTAACTTGTTTAATAACACAGTAGAACAATGTTAACTTTGTGACATAATTAAAAGGTTGGATTGAAATATAACAAACTACTTATTACATGTCAGTAATGCCATTACACAATTAAGGATTTCTGCATATTTCTGCATAAGATACATAATTTGTAGCAAAGAG
Organism: Nothoprocta pentlandii; assembly: GCA_013398315.1. Taxonomy (NCBI): domain Eukaryota; kingdom Metazoa; phylum Chordata; class Aves; order Tinamiformes; family Tinamidae; genus Nothoprocta; species Nothoprocta pentlandii. The sequence goes on along the minus strand of VZSG01000272.1, from coordinate 304,127 downwards.
GTCCAAATGAAAATACAGGCACTTGAAGAAAACTAGAATACAAACTTGCAGTTTGTTAAATAATTCTTGGTTGTATGTTTTTTTGTGCAATATGTGTCAAGTAATTCAAGAAGCTTACCCCTCAAGACAGTTTCTCCAATAAAGATAAGCTCTCAGACATATAGCAGTGTAGAGGATTGCACTATCTGAGCAGACTAATGAATTGCTTATTCATATTTAATGAATTGCCTGAATGTTTTATTCTTTCAAAGACAGAATCTATTTTTTTCCATTACCCACCACATAAAATACCACATCCTGAGATTCAATATGGAAACACTCATGTAGAATCATTAAGCTACTACAAAAGCTAAGAATAACTACATAAATATATGCCTTTAGATATATAAGAGAATGTTATTAGTAACACTATATTCCAATCTTTCTTCTATAAACAATCTAAGTTTTTGCTGGTGAAAGCTGCTCCTGAAGGTTGAATCAGGAAAGTTAAAAACTGACCTTTTTCTCAGATCCCCTTTTCTAACAAAAAATTCAAGATTATTCCTATATTAATTTACTGAAGAAAACAAATGTAAAGGGATGAGGTATTGTGCAAGAACTGCTTGAAAAGGGGAAACTTTGAGAAAAACTAAGGACTAAGAATTTTTAGTATTACAGAAGTTTGCTTGGGGTGATACACAGTTGCCATGTCCAGGATGGGTGGTACCACAGAATCACAAAAACACAGAATGGTTAAAGTTGGAAGGGACCTTGAGAGATCATCTCATCCAATCCCTCTGCTCCAGCAACGACACCCAGCACACGGGGCACAGGGTGGCATCCAGGAGGGTTTGGATGACCTTCAGAGCAGACTTCACAACCTCCCTGGGCAGCCTGTTACAGGGCTCTGTCACCTTCACAGTAAAGATCTTCCTCATGTGGAGATGGAATTTCCCGTGTTTCAACTTATACCCATTACCACTTGTCCTATCACTGGCCCCCACTGAGAAGCATTTGGCCCCTTTCTCCCTACATTCTCCCCTCAAGTATTTGTACATGTTGATAAGATCCTCTCTGAACCTTCTCTTCTCCAGGCTAAACAGACCCAGCTCGCTTAGTCTTTCCTCATAGGATAGATTTTCCAGTGCCTTAAATCATCTTTGTCGCTCTCCGCTGGACCCTCTCTAGGAGTTCCACATCCCTCTTGTCCTGGGAAGCCCAGAACTGCACCCAGTACTCCAGGTGCAGCCTCACCAGAGCTGAGGAGAGGGGCAGAATCACCTCCCTCAACCTGCTGGCAACACTCCTCCTGATGCAGGCCAGGATCGCATCGGCCTTCTTGGCCATGAAAGCACACTGCTGACTGACAGTTAACTTGTCCACCAAAACTCTCAGCCCTCTCTCTGCATAGCTGCTTTCCAGCAGGTCAACCCCCAATCTACACTTGTGCCTGTAGTTATTCCTCCCCAGGTGAAGGACCCTGTGCTTGTCTTTGTTGAACCTCATGAGGTTCCCCCCTGTCCAACTGTCCAGGTCCCTCTGGATGGCAGCACAGCCCTCTGGAGTGTCAGTCACTCTGCCCAGTTTGGTATCATCTGCAAACTTGCTCAGGGTGCGCTCTGTGCCCTCATGCACATCAATGAACAAATCGATGAACAAATTGAACAAATTGAACATCGATGAACAAATTGAACATCGATGAACAAATTGAACAGCACCTGGCCCAGTACTGACCCCTGGGGGACACCACTGGACACAGGCCTCCAAGTAGACTTGACCTCATTTATCCCCACCCTCGAAGCTCTGCCATCCACCAGTTCTCAATCCACCTCACTGTGCACTCATCCAGTCCACACTTCCAGAGCTTTCCTATGAGGATATTATGGGAGATGGTGTCAAAAGCCTTGCTGAAGTCAAGGTAGACAACATCCACAGATCTCCCCTCGTCCATCCTGCCTGTCATCCCATTATAGAAGGCTATCAGGTTTGTCAAACATTATTTCCCCTTGGTGAATCCATGCTGACTACTCCTGATTACCTCCTTCTCCTTCACATGCCTAGAGATGCTCTCTAGGATGAGCTGCTTCATCCCTTTTCCAGGGATGGAGGTGAGACTGACCAACTCTCTTTGGATTCTCTCCTTGCATTCTCTTACAATGTGCTGACATTTGTCCCATGTGGCCTGGCCCTTCTTCCACATGATGTATATGCTCTTTTTCTCATTAATTTTATGCAACAGCTCCTTGCACAGACACGCAAGTCTTCTGCTCCCGTTGCTCAGCTTCTTTTTCTGCGGGAGTGCACCAATTCCGAGCTTGGAGAAAGTAGTGTTTAAATATTAGCCAGCTCTCCTGGACCCCTTTTCCTTCTAGGACCCTGACTCAGGTTATTCCTACAAGGAGCTCCCTGAAGAGGTTGAGGTTAGCTCTCCTAGAGTCTAGGGTTGTAATTCTACTTCTTGTCCAGCTTTCTTCATGCAGGATCATGAATTCCAATTCCTCATGGTCTCTGCAGACAAGATTGCCCCCAACCCTTACTTTTCCAACTGGATCGTCTCTGTTTGTTAGTATCAGGTCTAGCAGTACCCAGGTCTAGCAGTACCCCTCCCCTTGTTGGCTCATCTACCACCTGCATCAAGAAGTTATTTGCAATATTCTGCAGAAACCTCCTGGACTGTCTGTCCTGGCTGTATGATTATCCCAGCAGACATCAGGGTGGTTGAAATCCCCTAAGAATCAGGACCTTGATCATAAGAATTAGGGTGATCATGAGGCTTCTTGAAGCTGCCTGTAGAAGGCCTCATCCATTCCCTCTTCCTGGTCAGGAGGCCTGTAGTAAACTCTCACAACAATGTCGCCTCTGTTGGCCTGCCCTTTAATCCTAACCCACAGGCTTTTAATTGGAGCTTTGTCCTCCCCAGTGCTGAGCTCCATACATTCTAGATGCTCTCTCATGTAAAGAACAACTCAGCCACCTTGCCTTCCTGGCCTCTCCTTCATGAAAAGCCTCCATGGCCACATTCTATGCATGGACTCTGCTCCTCCACAGTTTCCAAAGCACCACAATCCATCCTCCTCACAGCTGCAAAGAGGAGTAATGGAGAGTGGAGCAGAGTGAAGACCCTGCTGCCAAACTCTGTTATGCTCCCTGTGCTGTGCTGCTGCTAAGGCGCACAGTAGCTGCTCAGTGGGAGATATACAATAAGATGTCCGGTGCTGAACCTGCAAGGGTGGCAAATCACTCCTTCTGGTTCATTATAATGCCAAAACACATCTCCAATCCGAAAGTCACCTGCCACCTCACTGAGTGTGCACTCTAGATTTTCGGCCCTCTTTCCTACCCTTGGGTTGGGATGCTGCCTCCAGAGTCAGGCCTATAGTTCATCATACAATTTGTGAACTGGATTTGCTGTTTTGATGGTGATCGGACCTATGATTAACAGTCTATGAATCCAATACTGCCAGAGTCAAGCATATAATAACACGGTATTTGATATCTTATTTCCCCACTCCCTCCCCACCCCCCCCAGCCCTCTTTCAAACTGCAACAGGAATTCAATGCTTTCTTGATTTTAGTTTTTACTGTTGAACTTGCCATCAGAAATGCTAGGCTCCTGTCACTGGTAGGAAACTATGAAACTAGGAATACCTCTTCTCCAAAGCTAGTTTCTAGGAAATGATAGAATGAATCCCAAAAGAACTGAGGAGAGAGCTGGGTGAGAGCTGTGATGGAGGGCGGCTGTGCAAAAATTGCTATGAAGTCCTCGTGAACAACAACTCGACCGTGAGTCAACTATATGAAGAAGGTCCACAGTGTCTTGACCTTCCTTAGGACAAGTTCTACCAGCAAGTCAAGGGAGGAGATTCTTTCCTTTTGCTTAGCATTTGTGAAGCTATGTCTGGAGTACTGGCTCCAGATCTGGGCTCCCCAGTTCAAGACAGACATGGGCATACAGGAGTGAAGTGAGTCCAGTGAGGGATCATGAAGATGAGTAAGGACTGGAGCATCTCTTATACAAGGAAAGGCTGACAGATATGGGACTCTTTAACCCAGAAAAGGGAAGAATCGGGGGATCTTAATCAACATTTATAAATATCTAAAGAAGACAGAGCCAAACTCTTCTCAGTGTTTGCCAGTAAGAAAATGAAAAACAAGGACGCCAAGCTGAAACACAGGAAACATAAACATAAAACACTTTTTTTACTGTGGGAATAACTATGAATATGAATGTCCATTCAAATTATGAACGGATATGGTCCTGGGCAACCTGTTCTAGCATCAACATTTGACCAGACAATCTCCAGAGGTGCCTATATTATTATATGTGCATGAATCTATTGTAAATATCTATTAAAGCACAGTAGCAAGCACTGTATAAGTAAAAAAAAGGCCTCAGTCCTCAGGCTTGTTTTCAGCCTAGCTCAGTAAACATTCTGATTTTGTAAGGATATTGAGATAAGTTACTATATTAAACAAGATAGTATAGAAGGATATATTAACTATATGTCAATAAGGATATTGAATAAAAAAAAAAAAAAAAAAAAAAAAAAAAAAAAAAAAAAAAAAAAAAAAAAAAAAAAAAAAAAAAAAAAAAAAAAAAAAAAAAAAGAAGAATGAGTCTGGGCACCAAAACTGAGAAACTTCTTTAGGAATATAGATCAACCAAGCTCAGTGGATTTTTTTGTAAAAAAAAAAATAAAAAGACTATAGTTTCAGGTCTTTTGCTTAATCATATTTAACATTTCATTATTAGATTATGCATTATTAAATATTAACAGTAATGATTTGTATTTATATTTAATAAATGAAGCATATTAATAAAGTGTCTATGATGGAGTAACAGACGACTACATTGCCATATTATCTTTATTAAAAAAAGAAAAAAAGAACTCTGTTATAAACAAGTATGCTTAGAAAGCTTTGTAATACCTGGTATGCGTAGTGCGTAGTATCTTTAATTCTTAATGTTAGCTGGTAAATTTACTTCCATATGTAAAAATTTTGCTTACATAAAAGCTTCCACCTGAACAAGACTGAGTCAATGGATTCCACAGGATGAACAGAACTCAGGAAAATAAACAATATTTGTAATGAGTTGAAAAGAATAGCTTTTTAAATATATTTACTCATGAAACAATATAATTCTGGATATTTGAAAATATATTATTGAAAATATATGTCAAAGTATTCCATCCAAGTATCACATTAAATAAACAAAAATAATACTTCCATACAAACATTTGCCTCATGGGTGGCAATAAATAACAGATTTTTGTCTTTATAACACGATTGCATTATAAAATATTATTGATTCATTTTTCAGATGGAAAAACTAGAAAAGGAAACAGAGTGATTTGCTTTGCATTTTTCCTCTGATGTCAGTGAGTAAATAAATACATTATTTGTGAAATTATAACTCCCTTTATCTTTTTTTTTTTTTTTTAAAGAAATGTTTTTATATTTTGGGTAACTTAGATATTAAAGTCAAGCCATTATTCAGCCAGTTTTATTCTTCATTCCTAAGAATGCCTTCATTTTCCACTTTAGATTGCCTCTTTTACTGAGATACTGGATATGACAGCTCTCCCTGCAATCAACTATCAATTTTGGAGCAAATGAGGAAACCAAAAGTAAACCAAAAATAATAATTATAATTCTTTCCAGATGTGTCATTAAAAAAAAAAAAAGACAAAAAAGCAGAGTGAGAAAACCAAATATTTGACTTGTTCTCTAATAAGTGTTTTCAGTATTTCTTTGTTCAATCTAGTATACTGAAGATTCATTCCTGCTGCTCTGAATGAAACAAAATTTACAAATCTTGAAATCTTTTATGAAATAAATTATTTTTTCTCAGTTATAATAAATATTTTTTTTTTAAGCAAAGATTAGTTTTTTTCACCTGCATATATGCCACTTAAATGACTTTCTAACATTACTAACATTCCCTTACTAATAAAACTTTCTAGTTAAGCTCAGGATGAATACAGGACAGCTTGGAATATTTAGCTGGTGAAGCTATCCAATTCTTTTTCTTTTACCCATTTCTCTAATTCCTTCACAATCCACAGTTTCTAGTTCTATGATGCACATCTTCTGTATGCAGCAGTTTCATTTATGAAACAGATTTGATTTATCCTTTTAAAATATTCATCACATGCACTAAATGGGGCAGGAAGCCTGTAAAAAAAAGAAATATCGTGAGATTTATCTGCCAGATAGCACACATGCCCAAAGACTAACTTGAGTCTTGTATGCCTATATGCTTATATGCCTGTATACAACACTTCTAAGGTTTTATTAAAAGTATGTGGTATACTTATTATTTATGTTGCATATCTATATGTATATAGGCATATATAATTAGAGATAGATAGATAGATATAGATAGATATATAAATATTATTTCATCAGAACTATCCCTGAACTTCTGAAGGAGTCTGCATTGTTTGCTCTGAAAATATTAACTAAGGATTAGTGTTTAAGGAACTCAGGTTAGGACTCTATCTACAGATCACTACTTGTTCGTCCCTTTGATGAGAAGACTTGTTTTTCTCTGCAATTTTTCCAAAGTTTGTTCTAAAGTATTGAGATGAGATACTATGGCCACTGTCTGTGAGCAGCTGTAGGGGCCACTGCCAAACTTAAGCCCAACAAGCTGTATTATACAAAGCCCAGATGGGCAATGACATATCTGACAGGTTTTAATGATTTTCATGAAATAGAAATCTTTTTTTTTCTCCAATACTCATTGAGAGGAAAAATAACAATAAAACAGTTTCATGTTTCTCTATATTGGTATGTGTTAGGTAACCTTAGTATAGAGGCTGTCATCCACACAAGAATATGACATTTCATGTAGCAAACTGCCGTGAAGAACTGAGGAGACTATAATAGCTAGATAAATCTATCCCAGTAAATTTTCAGATGAATACATTTCCTTTTCGCAACACAATTTGCAAATGTAATTTATCTGTGATTGCTTATGTGCATAGTGGCTTCACTATGTGATTAAAGGCACAAATTAATTTTAGCAAGAGCAAAGAAGGAGAATTCATTACGTATATAATACAGATTTTTTTTTTCCAAAATACTTTGACTCTTTTCAGGATAAGAGGCTATGAAAACTTAATACTATTGTCTGGATGAGGACAATAATTTTTTTGGTGTGAAAAACACAGTACCACTTACTGTATTCATAACATACATTTATGAGATTCTGTAGTCATCTACAAAAGTAAGCTAATGCATCAACTTCAGAATAAATAGCTTGCGGAATTCTTTAGATGGAAGTGATTCTCCTCATTCTTGCATGAGCTTTAAATTAGCAACTTTTCTAAGCTTGTATTCATTTCTGGAATGACCTACAGAATCAGCACCAGCAATATGAGCTAGGATTATACTAGCTTTTATAATAAACTTCTGATTACAGACATTTAAAGAGTTGTGCTGTTCTTTACAGTTTTTGGAAGAAAGTACTGCCATGTAATGTGTATGTATATTCCTATAATGTACAGTTAGACAAGTTACTTGCCTTAACTACAGGAAGTCCAAAATAATTGGCTATTCTTTGCTGATTTAAATGCCTCTTTTAGAAACTGTTACTCCAGACAATTATTTGATGAATAGAGCTAAGAATAATACAACCTTTCATATAAAAGTATAATGGTTTTTACTTTAAGTTTGATAGGATAATATATCAGAGCCTTAATAACTGTCCTGTTGTTCTGACCTCTATCCAAAGTTATTTTGATCAAGAGAGGAATCTAGTGGATATGCTTTCATTTAATTCATACTTTTATTTAAATCCTCTCACCAAACTTGTGAAATAGATGTGACATATTTTCTAACACATTTCTGGTGCTTTGGTCACAGCCCAGATCCTATTTTTGGATGTACTTTTTGTATTTTCGGTATGGAGGCTAATTTTCTGAAAGAATGAGTGCTAAACCAATCTCTGTTGGTAGTTCTACCAGTACCTCCTCACAGTCACAGAATCACAATCACAGGATAGCTGAAACCTCTAGAGATTGAAAGGGACCTCCAACACCACTGCTGAAGCAGGAACACCTAGAGCATGTGGCACAGACTTAGTGCCACATACAGGGTGTCATCCAGGCAGGTTTGGAAGATCTCCAAAGGAGATTCCACAGCCTCTCTGGGCAGCCTGTTCCAAGGCTCTGTCACCCTCACAGTGAAGTTCTTCCTGGTTTACAAAGCATTATTCCCCTTCTAACCTCATCTTGTGATCTGTCAATGTTGGCATTTCAACTCTTTCAAGCACAATGTAGTTTTCTTTAGATATTTGTGTCACATCTTGGAATTGCTGAATATCATAGAATTTGCCTTTGTTCCAACTGGAGCTCTGTTGCATGGTTGTGCTCCAGAATATGACCTGATGTACAAAATGCTCTCTTAAATGATCTGAGTTAGGGACAGGTTTCTTAGGAAGTGTGTCTGTCTCAGAAATACCTGTAATGTTGAACCTTTTATTCACAAAATCCACTGAATCATTCTCTAATTATCATTAAATAATATTGAATAAACAGCCAAATATAAATCACAAGATAAGCAAGCAACCCAATATATTTAACTGAATGACATTTTAGAATGCTTTGATAAAAAAAAAAAAAAGTCTGACACCTTCTATTTAAAAGTACAAAAATACCAAGATTTCTTTATTTAATATGATAATAGAACTGAAGAAACATGAATGAATACTGTAAAAAGATGTCAAGTGAAATATTTGGTTTAATTAAAATTTTTTCTTTTCAGATTTGACCTTTTTATTTTTTTTGAGTTGAACAGTGAACCAAAAAATTTTTTTTTGCATAGGCTGGTCTAATTCAGCACCAGACATCTTACTGTTTATCTCCCACTGAGCAGCTACTGTGCGGCTTAGCAGCAGCACAGCACAGGGAGCATAACAGAGTTTGGCAGCAGTGTCTTCACTCTGCTCTACTCTCCATTACTCCTCTTTGCAGCTGCAAGGAGAGCAGATTGTGGTGCTTTGGAAACTGTGGAGGAGCAGAGTCTGAGTGTCCCAACCTGAAAGTGGCGAATGTTTCTTACCCCAAGCAAGCTTTTGTAATGCCAAAGTGTCTGTTAGGCACTGTTAGGTTTTCTCTAAGTTCCCCCTTTTCAAGCAAATCTTTCACAATACCTATGTACACAAATTCCTATTTGTGAAAGTGATGAATTTCAGTAGCCAAAACAGTAGTTATGGAATAATAATTGTTAAATAGCCTATGTAAAAAGCAAAATGTCCCAAATATATCCTCTATATATTTTATGAAAGATTGGCTGGCATTCTTTTCTTTAAGGGAATCAATGAAAACATTTTCTCAAAGTTAGGTCTACAGAGGAGATTTTTTACTAAGGTGTATTAAAAAAAAAAACTTCTTTAAATATATTTTTCACTATTTTAATTTTGAATAAACACAAAATATTGTCATTAATACAAAAAAAAAAAAAAAAAAAAAAAAAAAAAAAAAAAAGTTTCCCCACTTGCAGGATCTGGCTATTATATGAAGGATAAGATGGGCTCTGTGTTTTGATAAAGCACAACTATCCTGCATTAATTAAAAGTGGGTTTTTTTTAGGACCGTGTTTTTCTAAGACAAGAGACACTAGTTCTAGTTGAATTTTCTCTTCTGAGAGGTGCAGACTTACAGCTCCTGCTTTCCAAATGTATGTCTAACCACTAGGCAACAAACTAAACTGGTTGTGTTTTAATGGAGCCATTGAAAGTCTACACATAACACTAATTCATACCGCTATTGTGCCCTCTAGAGATCCATTGATCCATTGATCATTGTTCATTTTACTTTGACCTTCTCTTGGCATAGCAAAGTTGGGTTGGAGATCTTCAAGATCTCTCTGAAAGTCAAAGAGGAAGTCTTAGACAAGAGAAAGTCTTAGATCGTTTGGTAAATCTTTGTTAAATATCTAGCTAGTAGAGATATTTATAAGAATAATGCAGAGAGCATTATTTATAAGGATAGTGCACAGGGCCCACTGAGGGGCCTAAATATTTAAAAAAAAAAAAAAAAGAAAAGAAAAAGAAAATATTATAAAGGATTTGTTTTTAGATGAAGCATGAAGATGAGTATGGAGGACTAGACTTGAGGTTATTGATGAAAAGTTAACAGGCTCATCTGGAGAGTTAAACAGCAAAGCATGTTATCAGCACAGAGCCTAGAGCTAAGTGATACATAATTCAAAACTTAGCTTTGTCCTTTTGCTCTTATTTGAGAATAAATACATGAAGCAGTGGTAATGCTCTGCATACATATATTTACCTATGTTAGATTTTATCTTCTTATTTATCATAAAAGAATGGACATAATTTCCAAATCACTGCCTTCATCCTTTTGATATAAAGGTATAATTATGGAGGAAATTCTTAATTAAATTAGAGAAATGATAGTGCCAGAGTGTGTGTGTACATGATTGCTTTCTGAAAAACAGAAAACTTTGAAAATTTAGATAAATTATTCAAAAAATAGAAATAGTTCTAGTAAGAATCTAGTGAATGAAGTGTAAATAAAGCAGTCAAGACTGTAAGGTAAAATAATCACAAAGAAGTATTTATTTACCATTCACTAGGACATATTGAATGCAATCAGCAGACAGGTGGACGAGATTATAAACGCTGTAAAATTACATCCAAACATTACTGTTTTGAACTTTCTCTACATTAAATAAAACTTAAAGTTGGCAAAATAAACTAAGAAGAAGCCAAAGTAATGGGATTTGTGATTCCCAATAGCTTTAGTTGCATGAATACTCACATTTTACTGTGCTAAACACAATTAAGCCATGTCCTTATTTGATAAGCAAGGAGTCTCTAAATCCCTCTGATTAAGAGTACATAAAAATAATACTTTTTTCAGTATTTTAAGTTTCCTGAAGAATTAGGTGAGTCATCCTTTAAAACAAAAAGTCAGAATCTCTTTAGAGTTTTGTTTTCTCTTACTCTCTTCATGCCAGTTCTGTCATCCTCCTGCTCTGACTTTTGACTGCCCTAATCACTCAGGCAAGCAAATGGGTCTGGAAGAAGAACTGAAGTGTAAATTCAGCTCTGAGCTTCCTCGTGGCTGAATTGGTCTTTCCCTCTGAACAGGTTGGTGGGTAAGAGAATGGTAACAACACACTGAATATGAAAGTCCCCGTTCCCATGGAAGCCTGAACTAGGAAGATTTCATACCTTGCAAACCTGTATATAAGTTATAAAAGGAAGACAAAGTTATAACACACTGGTGGCATCTTTTTCATTCCTGCAGCATTTTGTCTATGTTATGAACATCATGAGTTTGTCAGGTGTCCCTAAAATATTGTCACTAAATAGCATTGCTAAATTTTGCAGTCTCTCTTTTTTTCCTGTCTAGGCTTGAAAGTTCTGGATCAAGGCCTTTCTTATTTGAAATCTACTTGTGAAATATTTTAGGCAAACAATATTTCTGAAGCAATGGCTTTCTTGAAAGTTATAATTACATTCTACATTATTCAAGCTGATTACTACTAGCAGTATTACGTTCTGATTTCCAGTCCATTTTTAATCTCTGAAAGTACTTTGCTTCTCATTTGCCTCTTTTAGAAATATCCTAGAAGACAAAAATTAAAGTCAATTTCATATGAACTCAGTTTCATGCACATGCTTTTGAAAAACACTTGAACAGTTTTAAAATTAACCCTCTTAAGGGCAGAATCATTTTACATGTCTAAATTTTTTTAAATTTGCATACAATTTTTAGACTTCAACAGTTGAATTAACATACAGATGTGAATACATATAAATACTGAAACTCTCAAAAAAAAAGTTAAAGTAATTATTTTGAATGATTCAAAATATTAAGACAAACATTTAATTTTCTCTTTTATGCAGTTTTAAATCTGTTACACATTATAAAATAAAATACAAAAAATTAGTGGTTATAAAGTACACTCCAATTAACAGTACCGACCCCCTTTTTTCATTTTTTACTTAATTAGTGAAAAATTAATTCAATAAGCTTTCAGTTGATGGACTCAAAATCAGGTAAAGTAGTGGCAATTTCTTCAGCTAGTGTTTCTAAACTGATAATATTCATTCTTTAAAGATGAAATAAGAGGTATTGAATGAAGTTACACAAATGCCAAGCTGTTCTTACATTAATTACATCACATCTATTACCTTCCATTTCCATTTACTATTTTCTTATTTTTTATTTTGACTTTTTTTTTCTCCTTGAGCAAGTTACATCTTCTTTCATGCCTAAATGTATCTTCTTAAGATATAGCCGGAGTGTTTAGTAGTACAGATAAGTCAGTATGATCCTAATACTCAGACATGTGTGTTCAAGACTTAGAAAGAATAATCATCATTACATTTTTTTCAGGTAGGATTTTATAGGGCAACATCCTAAGAAAACATACACATATAGAAAAGATTTCATCCCTAGAATATTTTCATATTAATATGTGAAAATATAAAATTCATAATGAAAATACAGCATTTCTATCCATTGATGATTTATATTACATTTTCTAGGATTTATTCTAAAAACAGTGATCATATTTTGTTAACAAAACAGTTGAACTGCTTTGTTTTCTTTCTTTTTCCGTTTTCTAAAACAGTATTTTGTTGTAAGAAGGTTTGACCTAGAAGTATGTATCTTCAACACAGCTTTTTTGCAATCCTATTGATATATGTTATTATTCTAAATTTCTTAGAGTAAAAAGTTTTATTTCAAAATACAAAACTAGTAACACTGTGAGCTCTTTAACACAAGATATATGTGTTTGGCTTAAAAAATTCATTAATTCATTTCTATTGCTAATTTTCTCTAAAACTTTCACCAGTCAGAGCAAATAACCAGTATCTGTAGGCCAGACCTTTGCCTTTATGAATAACTACATCAGTGAAATGATTTGCTTTTGTTTTATTGACTCTCTTGGAAGACAAGATTGTAAAGGATGTTCTAGATCATTGGGTTGAGTCCTTCTCTGCCGCTCCCAAGCATCTCTGACAATTCTGCCCATAAATAAATTCGTAATATCTAACCGTACAACAGACTTTGCAAGTTGCCTTGCTGCTTAAGCATCCATAATACTAATCTGATTTTCAGCCAATATAATTCATTAAAAGCCATTACTCCTCATGTAAATAAGAGCTCTTCAGCTTCTCCCCATGGGGGATTTTCTCCATTCAGGAGACACAGAGACATAGCTATTGCAGCCTACTTAGCTAAATATTTCTTTCTTTGTTTAGAAACAGTGAAAGATGCTTGGAGAGTTGCAAGCAAAATAAAAAACTTTCTGAATCACCAGTAGATTGGCCAATGGCAAGCTGCCAGCAGATTTCCAGCAGGAAAGCTATGACTTAAGTACTTTTTCTTCCTCCTCAGTGGTTAGCTCTCACTGACTTTATAGAAAGAATGCCATACAAACATTGATTGGCAAAGCTAAAACTTATCTCCTCTGTTTTTGCTCTCCAAATGAATATATTTCACAAGCAGATGGGCTCAACATGGAAATACCTGCTAAGAACACTTAACAGGTCAATATCTATTAATGGAATATTTGTCTTATGTGCTCTATACCTGTCCACACTCAAGTGTCTCCTAACAGCCTTTCTATCAGCAAATTGACATCAGCAGGGGATGTAAAACAACAGGTTCAAACCCCGCTTTTGGGAGGCATTTTCCTTTTAGCTACAGTTCTGGCAGACAAACAAACAGAATGCACACACACGAACTCCGAAGTACTCTTTGTTAGCGTGCAAATACAGCAGTAAATTGATTTCCTTGAAACTAATATTTCATAAATAAAAATTCCTAAAGACAGACACCTAAACAAACAAACAAACAAAAAACAGAAAAGTTGTATGTCCTGTTCTGTGATAAATGGATGGAGAAATATCCTCCAAAGTAAGCAGTGTCAGCAGCCTGTATAATACTTTGCTTTCTTAGGGCCAGATGGAGAGAAATGGTAGTGTAATGACCTTCTCCCTTTAGATTCAAACACCTGCAATCCAGCAGGCAGTGTTACTAATGTACTGCTGGCTGTATAATTAGTGAACAGGTGGCTCTGATGCAAAGAATGGACCAGGAACGAGCTTCCAGGACATCTGTATGGATTTATACACACACACACATGCACATACACGTTTTTATAGTATATATATATATGTATATTTTTTATTTTAATTTTTTAATGGGAAGTGGTACATGGATGGAAGAAGGAAGGAAAAAAGAAAGAAATGAAGTAAAAATAGAGATATGTACCCCAAAAGGCAGCAACATAAAGCCCAGTTATTAAAATACTATATAGCAGATGGTGTATTCCCACTCTGCTTTTTAATAAAACCATGTTATTATATTTTTTCAAAATGTCATCCTTTGTTATTAGGCTTTTTTTTTTTTTAAAAAAAAATGAACTGCCTACATAATTTTTCCTTCATGAGATTTTCAAAAAATATATCATACTCTTTCGGTTATGTAGAAACTTTAGTAACCTGAAATTATGTTATTTTTAAGCCAAAATTCTTACACTTGTGCACCTTCAGGGGATGCTGTTTTAAGTCTATAAAGATGTTTTATTCCAGTGTGCCAAATAGATAGGAATGTGGGGACATGCACTGTGGGAAGAGAAAGATCTGATGAAATCCAGGCTGTACAGCTTAGAAATGCTTCCAAATAATGAAGAACCTCCTGATCAGAAAAAAAAAAAAAAACAAACAAAAAAACCCACCATTTTGGTCTCTCATTACATTTCCTTTTACTTCAAGATGAAATTCATCTCTTGCAACTTATATTTAGGATAGTGAATTAGAACCTTTTTTAGTCTGATGGTTCCCTAAAAGTTACCTTTTATACTTGTGAAATACTTGCTTAACAGATGGAAACATCTCCTAGACTGGCATACTTACGGACATGCCATGGAGTCCTCTGAAGTTCCAACACCAAATAGATAGAGAGATGAAATTGCTCCATGTATCTTCCTTGAGTCAATGAGAAAGCATTGATGAGACACAACACCAAAGGTAAGTGCCCCACAGAACTGTTATGCAATAATAAAAATGTCAATGTGAGCAGATCCTCAAAGTTGCATTTGTATGTCTTTAATGGGCATAGAGGGGAAGTACAGACACATTTTCAACAGGCTCACTTCTCCCATGGGAAATTCTCAAATCTTCATCAAGTGTGAATCTTAGGGTTATTATTAGGTATCATACCTTGGGGCCTACACGTTTTTCTACACAGAATTCAGACAGATCGAGTGCTGCTTTTATACTAACCAGTATTGTATCACTATAGCCTTTCTGCTGCTTCTATTGCTGTTATTTACATTAGTTTTTTATTTAAAAATATAGACTCCCATTTGGATCTTAAAAAAATATATACTGAAAACTCTTCCAAAAACCTCACAGGGAATATTATTAGTGAGCCTAGAAAAGTTATTTTACTAAAATTATTTATGCTTTGATAAATTGTTAGAGCAGGAATAGAAATGTCATAATTTGTGTGCTTTGTTAAGCATTTCTTTCAACTTTTTCTCCTCACATGGAACTTATATATCTCATTTGAAATAAAAGTCTAGAATTCTTTTCTTTTTTCTAGTGGTCATATTCAAACATAGGTCCTGAAAGCAGTTTTTCCTATTTTACAACATTTTTTTTTTCCTTCATGAGACAGGATACATTTTTTCAAGTGGACAATTTAAAGTTTTTTTTTTTTTTTAATGTTTACTTATTACTTTTTTTTTAATGTTTACTTAATGTATTACTGAATAAAGGGAGAAATATATCCCTCACACTATTATAATGACAGAGATTTTTGAAATGAAATTTTTGTGAAATATCTATAGTATTTTGCTGAAGTAAAACCTGTTCAATTTTCCAAACACAGTGCCAT
This sequence comes from Nothoprocta pentlandii, assembly GCA_013398315.1. NCBI lineage: Eukaryota > Metazoa > Chordata > Aves > Tinamiformes > Tinamidae > Nothoprocta > Nothoprocta pentlandii. The sequence goes on along the minus strand of VZSG01000272.1, from coordinate 288,255 downwards.
ACACTTCATAAGCACTCTTAAAAATACTCATAAATTTTAATTCCAGGCTACTGAATGTTGAAAACCTTACGGGAAGAGTAATTTAATAAAGGTAGTAAATGTACCAAAACAGGGTGAACAGGAGCACATCAGAAGTTACAGTCATAAACTTGCTTCCATATGGATCAACCAGAAGATATTGTTACAGAATTTTACTCTCTCCATCAGAATTTACTACAAATTATTCTACTGAACGCATATGTCCTCAGATGCACAGATGGAAATTGATAGCTTTCCTAAAATATTTTTGTAGAGAATTTTCATCTGAGCATAATCTTAATTGATGAAAGCATCAGAGTTTCATCAATTTTTCAGCAAAAGCAAGATATTACAATCATCTCCTGCTTAACAAATTTAGATCAAATCCAGATTAAATACCTAACAAGAAATACCTGAACATTTGCTTTCCTGCACAAGGTAGGTTTTGTGAGAGTGGAAATGATGGACTTTCAATCCTTCTCAATCAAGATACTCTATCATATAAATAGGAGAAATTTGATAGGAGAAGAAAAACCCTTCTATACAGGTGAAAGATTCTGACGCAAATCTGATGTAAATAGTCCCATTGTGAAGTCCCTCATACTGAATCAGAATAATTTGCCTCTTTTTCACAAGTCCTATCCAAGTAACTTCGCCTATGCTACTAGTTATGACCAGGAAGTTATTTTCTTGATCTCTTTAAAAGAACAGTAGAGCTTTTTCAAAGGTTCTAGAAGAGCTTATTATATTCATTTTTCCTCTCCCATGGTAAGAGAAAATCATTTCTCATTTTCAGTTATTATCTGTAACATCTTATTGTTCTTACTTAAAGACTTTTCAAGCTTTCTGTGAACCACAGATTTGAAGATGAGTCTTGAAACCAGGTCTTATCAAATTATTCAAGCAAAGTACAAGTAAATGATATGCACTGATAAAGAAATTAAGACCTGCAAGTGACAACAATAACTTACTTAAAAGGAGGTCTCTGAATTATAAATAAAGACAACTAAAAATCTAAAGAGAATCTAAAGCAAAATATCAATCTCTCTTAAAGACTGGTAATGTTCATTTATATGGAAAGATCACAAAGGTTTTGAGCCTAGAGACTTTGGGCTCAGATTTCTAGTCATTTCATTTTTTTAATACAATACAATTTCAAGAAGATGGATACATGCAATACACAAAGAAATCAATGTCATTTTGCTGAATACATTGCCAATTGCTTTTGAAATCAATGACAGTATCTTCCAACTGATAGAATTATATTTTTATATATAAATAGGTTTTCTTTCAAAACATTTATTTATAGAAGCCAGTAACTTTTTGTCAAAGTCAATACCTTTTCATTCTCACCAATACATTTATTTCTCAACTGCAGCCTTTTCCAGTGAGAAGATCTTGTCCATCCAATGCATATTTCCACACAACATATATTCATTCAAGCTAACACAATATGGCATCTGCTATTTTGCTATGAATAAATGTAACGTACTTCTGTGAAATTGCATGAATATTATTGAAAATACCATATCTGAACCCATCACACTTTGCATTAAATCAGCATGGCGTAACTGCAACTGAGATTTTGTCATTTATTTTTCAGCTTCTGCTGAATGCAAATTTCTCTGCATATTGAACACACACCATTTTGCTGGAAAAGAGTTATATCTATTTGAATATATATTCAGATATTTTCCAAGGGAAACTAAAACACTCTCAGTAGTGATGGGAAAACCAATTCTCATAGCCCAAGCAATTTTGCTTTCCTGTAGTCTCCAATCCTTAGGACTGACAGATGAAGGACAAAAGATATCAGAGACCAACTCCCAACATCTTATTTCAAGCTCTTTCTAAAAGTTTTGGAAAAAAGTTGTTTTGTGCACAAATCTAGAAAGTTTAAAAAGAAGTCTTGATTATTCCCATTTACACTATAGATCACTAGAGGAAATCTTTAATAGAAATTCAAATGTTTGGGTTTTTTTTTTTAAGTTTAGTCTCAAAATAGCTTCTTCAAAATAAATGCAAGGCAAGGTACCTTGCTGTAGCTACTTTGATGCTTAATTCTCTCTGTCATACTAAATGCTCTCTCTCTCTCTATTCCTTCACTGATTATCCCATCACTCTATGCCTTATCAATGTTCTTATCAATTTTCTATTTTTCAGATTTTAAAAGATGTCAAATAAGTAATTCTTCAGACCAAGATGCTGCTTCACTGACCAGTCATTTAAGTGGGAGATATCCACGTTTGAAGAAGTAAGTGACAATGCTATCTTTTCCCATCACTTCCCTCCTGTCATGGATTCTCTTTCCAAATAAGAAATAGTTACAAGGAATACTTTGAGTTTATTCAATATGATTAGAAAGAGGATCTTTTCTATATATACTCGTTATCAAAAATGGATTCATACTACTTACTAGATTTTTATCTGACAATGGTTTGCAATAGAAAACAAGAACTACCACAGTAGTAACCAATTTCATGTTAGCTTTTGCCTATCAAAAATGGAATTTTGCATGTCCCTTTTTAAACACTTCCCCCACTAGAGATAACTGACTGAGGAGACTTGATAATTCTCTATAATAAGCTGTGAAAAAGTCTTTTATCACAAGGTTCTTCAAAATAATTATGTAACAACATATTGAAGTTTCTATCATATATATACTGAAATTGTTGCAGCCTTTCTAGAGTGGACAATAATATCCAGAAAAAACCAATTATGTTCTCAGATAAGGATTTATACGTTCATTATATTGTTTGACCTTAGGCTGCAGATATTTATTCAATACAATTTCTTATAGCTACCATACCAAATGTAACCTTAATGATGCTCTGCAGTTTTGCAATGCAAATTATAATCTGTTTATGATCCTTGATTGTGCAAATTAAGCCTAATTAAGTCTTTTCTATTCAGGGAAACATTACACTTTGTAAGAGGATTTCTTATTGAAAAAGGAAGGTCAACATAAACAATTAAAAAGAATTTGTTGCTGAGCAGTCTGAAAATGTAATTTCAAATGCTCTTTATAGGATTCAATTTAGGGGTTCCCCACTGGTTAATTTTGAAGCACATTTATGAGATCTACAATCTTCACAGTGCCCTGAAACCTATTTATTCATTAAATTAAGACAATAAAAAAAAACATATCTTAGTAAGTAGTCACTTACATAAACTCCTATACCATGAATTAAAATATTTTTTGCTAGAATTGTCTCCCCTCTCTCCTCCAAACTTAGCATGTTTCTTCCTAACCAATGTCCACTGCTTGATCAAGATTAACAGAAATCAATTGCTCTCCAAAAAGAAACACTCATTATATTAATGTGTGACAAAATTCTGGAGAACTTTAAAAAATAGAGAATTTTCTCTCCATCACCTTTTTCCCTATCACTCCAACCTGATTATCCATTCATTTAGGTCTAGATCATAGTGAGCTGTTTTAGTTTTCTCATTCATTTCTCATCTTCTAAATTTTGCCACCACTAGGTGTAATACTTCATCCCTGTTAAATACCTTTTTCTTAACTGTCATCTCTACAATCTCGTCAGAGAAGACCTTCAGAAGCAATTGAACTTCTATCTTCTCCCTCCTTTCCATTATTTTTCTTAATTCCTCCCTTCCTTGCTTCCTTCCTTCCTTGCTTCCTTCTTTCCTTCCTCCCCCCCACCTCTTTCTCATGAATCACCATTATGAAGGAAGATATGTAGATTGCATAAGAAATTCTGTCCCTGATATTAAGTAGAATGCAGCATATATGTATACATACAACAGCCCATGTTGGATTTATATCAATGTCAATCAGGACAGAGTTTGCAAGTATGTGTGGAGATCAATTCCTAATTTTATTGTTGATGCATAAGAAAAAATGTGGAAATTACATTACTTATTCCAATATCTGATTTGTTTTTCAATGGTAAGTACAAAATTACACCTGCAAATAGCATTGATTTTACTTACTTACTTACTTACTGCAGAGCTAAGGAGAAAATGTACTGTGTCCTCTAAATCAACTTTCTTGATATCAAAATTCTGATAAGCAGTTGCAAATTTATAAAGTGTCCCTACTGTATGAACATGTATAACTATATTATAAAATTTTAACATATCCTGTTTTTTTTTTTTTGTTCTGTTTTGCAAATTCTTTACTATAAAGTTACTGTTTTCCCTACAGTACAGAGTTTTTATTGCATTGGATGTCAATTTGTCACTTTATT
>VZSG01000272.1:240679-283338 GCA_013398315.1 Nothoprocta pentlandii | reverse complement strand
ATAATTTGTCTCAAATACAAAGTTTAGAACAGAGAAGTATTTAGTGCTCATAACCCCCAGAGTTTCAGGCTGCAAATCACAGAAATGTTTGTACCATCTGACAATAGTCCATGACTTGCAGATTTTGCTACCAGATGTGCATACCGTTTTTATGTATGCATTTGCCATATAAGTAGTGATAACCTGGAGTTAAACTCTAATCTCTGCCTGTTAACTGAACTTCACAAAACTGGAAAGTGAAAAATGAAAACTTCTCTTCTGTGACAAAAAAAAAAAAAAAAAAAGGCAATTATAACTTCTGCCCACGCAATATTTTACATAAATCTCATTATAGCATCTGGACAGCTATTACTTTGGTTATTCAACAACCTCGATGAGCTCTCTCTTTAAAGATCATCTAGCAGCTATTTTTAGTATCACATGAAGGAACATTTTCAGTGTGTCATTTTAATGTGTTGTTGTCATTCCTTTCAAATGCTTAGCACAATTCACTAAAAGCATGTGCACCGTGGGCCTCATCCAAAGCCAATTTAAATTAATGGAAAGAATCTCTCTTGTCTCTAACGGGATTTGGATCAAATCCTTTGTCATTTGAGTAAATTGCAAAACTCAATCCTTTTCCAAGTGTTTTGGAAAAAGATGTTTTGAAGACTGGGTCTGCTTTTGTTTGCTTTTTCTTTGTTTTCTTTTTGTTGTTTATTTTATTTCAAGGATAGCAGAGAAAATATCTTGCTAGGGAAATCTGCAGGGTTTATGTTCAGTTTCATTAGTACTTGTAGCAGTAGTATATGGTAAAGACAGGTAAAATTTTCAATCAGTTTTTACATAGATATGTGAGTGTATATGTGTGTGTTTACAGGTAAAACTAACACAAACACACACAATTTGTCTAAATTGTTGTATGAAAGGAAGTACTCCATATTCTTCTGTTCGACTATAGTAAGTGAAATGCATGTAAATAAATGGAATATCCAACCATAATCCCTTTGCTCATCTAGCCCATTAATCTAAAATTATAATAAAATAGTTATTATGCAATTATGAGAATCTATGTATTATAATGAAATAAGTTGTCAGATGTCATACACAGAGAAATAGGGTAGTAAAAATTAGAGAGGTTGTTAAAAATTAGAGAGATTGTTTCTGGGTAAGAAGAACTCTTTGAAACTTTGCACAAACCCATCTATTTTGCAAATTTTACCTTAAAAAAAAAAAAAAAAAAGTACAATTACTCTGAGGTAGTTAAAAAGGTGCTTTGACAGTGCAGCCTATTTGTCGAGTCCTGCCAGTGGCTTCCAAGGGAACATATGTCTAGTGTTTCCTTGGTACAAACTGTTCCTGGCAACTTCTGGGAATGCTATTACTCTTATAGCTACTTTATATTTATGTCTCTCTCTCTGTTTTAAAGTACAATTAGAACTGGTGGGTGATAGGGAGAAAGAAAGATCAAGACTATGTTTCAAAAGTATGCAAGTGGCAATCATTTCTCTTACTCCCATAAGAAGCTTTCAATGATTAAGTTTCTTTCAGGGGCTCCCGCACCTTGGGTTATCCTTAGGAGGATGTGCTACTGCATGAGAAGAGAAGAAAAACTGTCTCTCAGATGACCACATGCACAAAGAATGGAAAATCTAACTAAAACTAAAAAATTTTGGTCATTTTAAGTATGTGTCCTCCACCTTCTGTGAAGATCTAGAAGGTACTGAGAAGACTCAAAGGTCCTCAGCTGGCTAGAAGACCTCGTGCGCTCAAAGACCTTTCTTTTATCTCTGTAACTCAGCATTATAATTGAATTTCAGCTGACAATCAAAATATATTTCACACCTGAAATATACATATACAAAATATATTCAGCACCTAAATAGGAAATTGAAATTCGAAGTGAAAAAACTACCAGCTAAGAAATATCACAGGAACATTTGGTTTCCTTCTAATATTTCTTTAGAAAGCATGCAAAAAATCATAAACTAATCTTGCAGATGTATACACCCATAAAGAACTTTATAAACTTTCATGAGGTGATGAGTATCATAGTCTGGAGTCAGACTAACCTTTATGCACAAGGGATAAATATTAGTTGTTTGCTGAATTTATCTTGGAATTAGAACTTGCCACTTAATGCTGAAACGTGATTTCACCTTGTGCAAGAATGCACCAATATTTTTTAAAACAAAGAGGAATTATATATATATATTTATATTTATATATTCAAATGAGATGGGATCTCTCTCCAGGAATGAAGTGCTAATGAATTTTGTTTAGGAAAGGCTTTAACTGCTGTGCTATGTGCAACTGGATGTTGGACAATTTATGTGTTTACAATGTTGGAATCATCATTGCTCTAGTTAAGAGTTAGTGTTTTAACTAGCTCTTTGATTTGATGCCCGTTGTCCAAAATAACAGGCAAACTACAACTGAAGTAAAGAATCCAGACTCTTCATTATGCTACCTGGTGGTAGGTGATGCAACCTTAAACAAGCAGGAGATACAAAGAAAAATGACCTCAGTGGGTGATTTGTGTTTTTCTTGCAATGTGTTTGCTGCAGATGGCAGAGGGGAAAAAAAAAAAAAAAGAGCCAGCACATGCTGATAAGTCTGCCGGAATGGTATCACTGTTGTTCTGAGAGATAGATAAAATGCTTTCCCTTCACAGTAGATAGTGATATTTTATAATAACCCTGAGAATTGCTATGATCCTGTGCGTGTGTCTGTGTGTTACACAAGAACTATATCCCATGTTTGATACATGTTTAAGCCAAATGTATGCCTGTAGCTATATAAGTAGTTTTATATAGCTTCTTTTGCTGTTCTGTATGCATGTGTCTGTAAGAGATTGCTTTTCTATAAGAGATTGCTTTTCTATAATCATCTACTTTAGTATATCTTGAAATCCAGAATCCTCCAAGTCTGTCTTAAAAGTACCTCTGAATACAATGCTCTGTTTGACATATTTACAGTTTTAATATTAGTACAAATTTGGTAGAATAAGCAATGCTTTCAGGCTTACTGACATAAATTAAAATTCTCCAAGGTTACTATACCCTATTCTCAGGACCTGTGGGAATCTCTCTCTCTCTCTCTCTCTCTCCTCTTTTTTTTTTTTTTTTTTTTTTTTTTTCTATACAAGAGCATCAGAAATCAACACAGATTGGAAGGGACCTCAGGAGGTCTCTAGCCCAACCTCCAGCTCAAAGGGAAGATTTGGCTGATTCTGCATTCCAAATGTCTGAATGTCTGTGTTTTATTTACATCACACAACTGGCTGAATAACACAAGGACCATTTTGTTCCTAAAAAAGGAGGGCATATTTTCATAACATAAGGCTAAGTTTTTAGAAGGGGTCTGTGTACTATTATGGAAGTAATGATAGAGGTGTCTCAACTTATTTTATGAAGCAGAACTTTCCTGTATTCCAGGGGAATAAACATTCCATCTAGCTCCAAGTTTCAGATGAGGACTCCTTTCCTCTTAAATCCCACCACTCTCTGCACAGATTTTTGTTTTGTTTTGTTTTTCCTTTTTTTTTCATATTCTTTACATCAATTTTCAATCAGGCAGTTGTTCATAGGAATTTACTTTAGCTATTAACTGAGCTGAACTATTTGTACAACACAGTCATAAGTTTGGCAAATATCTGCTTTATTTAGTTTCTGAGTTCTTGCCTCTGAGCAATTTCTGAATATATGATTTTGGTGAAAGCTTTCAAGATTATATTTATCTCTAAACTTCATGGAATCTAAGTAGATATTTAATACATATTCAGTATATTTGGTTGAACATTTTACACTGCACATAGTAGTGCCAACTAATAATTCCTGAACTATGTCATACACCAAAGCAATTTAACTAGGTCAGTACAGTGTTCTTTTGATGCTAATTTATTATAAGAGAGAACTGTGCATTATCCCAGATGAAACTGTAACTAAAAAGGTTATGCCAGTTCTAGTATGGAAGCTACTTTCAGATTCCTTAGCTCTAGTATGTCAGTCATGTTCCTGAAATGTATACCCTGCAGAGCAAAGAATATTGCTTAAAATGTAATCATATGACTAAAAATGTTAGGTATGTATAATTATATAAGTATAGCAATGCTATACCCAGAAACAGAATATATATGACAGTTTCTTTTTAATTTCTATCTGTTTAGATAAAGCAAGACTTACATCATTCCTGTTGTTCCTGAAAAAAATATCTTAAAGAAATAATTAAGTACAAAAAAATGAAATGGGAGATTCATTTTTCTAAAATGCTATTATTTAATAGATTATTGCTATTAAAAGCAACAAGAAGTTCTATGATTTTTTTTTTTTTTTTTTTTTTTAAATAAAGCATATAGAGTACTGCAAACGAAAAAGCACCAGTCACAGCTATCCTTCTGTAAGGATTTATACTTTTAGGAAGTGAGTTTCTATCATATAGAAGAATAAATGTTTTCAAAGATACCAATGTGATAAAACTCATTAGAGCTCTGCTGGAAGCTTAAAGGGAAATTAACCAATACTGCGCTGACGACTGAGGCTTTGCTAGTAGCAGTTAAAAAATAACATCTACCATTGCCTTGCTAGCCACAGGATTTCTTCAAATAACCATTGGTGACAATTGAAGAAAAAAGCAATATGTTACTCATCACTGTTTAAATGAATTTGTAGGTGCTATTATCATGGGAAATAATCAATGGATCTCTTTTCTTAAAATGAACATCAGTGGCAAACGCCCAAGAACTTACTAAAAATACAGTTGTATTTTTAGTTGTATATACAGTGTTGTTACTTTAAACATTTTACATGCAAATACAGAAAAACATTTTTACATCTGAGAAAGACTGTAAACAATGCATTTTTTTCTGGTTGTCTTATTTTGGGAAATAGTGACTGCAGATATGTAATAAACCACGCACTGTTCAACATTTATTTATTTTTTTTTAAAAAAGCAAAGAATGTATTGCCCAACAAAAATAAAACAAGTGCCTATAGTGTAAATCTGGAATGAATGATAGCATAGCAGTTCTGTACTGTTGAACAGAGTTATCTGCCAGCCATTTAACAGTCTTCACAAGTGCAAAATGAAACAAAAGTAAGAGATGAAGCACCTGAAGAAAATAATAGCAGAAATTCTGGGCGTTATTTCCTAGTTAAAAGGAACTCACAGAATCCACTATTAAAATATGCTCCCCAAAGTATACTCTGCAGCACGCTTTTGCTGGTGTTCTCTGCTCATGCTAATATGATTAAAAGTCTGGAAATTTTGAAGTGATATTCCATTGTATTGAAAAACTGGGATAAAAAAGTCAGAAGATGTTAATTACATTTGATCCTTCATTTCTACAGAATCACAATTGGGGTTTTTAGCTGATGCTCCTGAATGTGAGGATCCAGTTTCTCCAAAATCATATTTCCCGTGGTGATGTGCATATGAGGCACTTTTGTCCTTCCACTTTGGTTTTTTTTTTTTTTTTTTTTTTTTTTGTGAGATTTTATTTTTTTTTATTCTGTAGTCAAAACTCTTGCCTCAGATTAAATAATAACTTACCTAATATTCTGTTCCATTAAGTTCTTAACCTATCTTCATCTGCCTAGTGTCAATGTGCCTTTCTAGTGAGCCTTTCTGTTGAACAATATGACAAGACTGGACTCCTTCACTTAAAGAAACTTTTATAGTTAAAAATACACCTATAATAGCTAGTATTGTTTTACTCCCTCCTCACTCTGCACTAAGGAGATAAAGAATGAATGTAGATTCTCCAAAATTTTTCTATTAAGGTATATCAGAAGTGCTAACAACACTGGTGAAAACCAGATATACTGCTCCATTCCACTTAATATAGACACTTAACTGAAACATCAATAGTGGAGTTTTTTTATAGGAGTTCCTTAGACAGCTTTCTTTTGCTGTAGTAAATAATGAAATATAAACTGCAGCTGGCTTTAAATATAATAAATTTACATTTACACTAAAATGCCAAATAGTTTGAACAGATTATTTGAAATCTATTTCTAACTTCTTTTTCAATTGTTAGAGCACCAATTCCTCTTAAATTCATGGAAGGAGAGGGATTAGCTTGAACACTGTAAATCTTTCAGTCAGAAAGCCTAGATATAAAACAGGAAAGGTGTGGTAGTGAAGAGTGTGATAGTGCTGAATCAGAGTAATCCAAATAATTAACCTTTTAGCTATTATTTGAATCTCTTCCCCAGTCACTGTGCACTGAGATTCCCTTGGCTTTGAAAAATTCTCTTGATAATCTATGGAAAATAGAAGTCAGTAGAGTCAGTCGGAAAGTGTGAAGAGCTTAAATGCTACAAATAGGAATGGGAGGAAGAATTTTAAATTAGCAGAGTATCAAGTTAAACTAATATCGGAGAATATTGTCTGAAAGACTTACACACTTGCACTAAAAGATGATTCAGGCTTTGATCAGAAACCAAAGAGGATTTTTTTGTGCATGGACAACATTCTCATACTGCATGTTTAAGCCCCTGGATGGTGAGTGCAATTTGCGTGTATGTAGCTGAGTTATCAAGGTATCCTCAAGGGAAAGCATTAAGCTTAAGGAAAATTACTCACTGTAATGAGTAATTATCAAAGTTGTCAAAGGTGTCAAAGTTTGTCCACTGAAAATCTGAGCTAAGGAGACCTGCTGTGATTCTTGCTAGAGATAGGCCACCAAACAGAGAAGGAAAGAACTAACTATTGTTATGAAGTGTTAGAGGAATGGGTCTTCTTCCTTGGAGATATTCAAAAGTTATCTCCACACATTCCTGGGCAACATGCTGTAAGTGACCGAGCTTGAGCAGGACAGTTGACTAAATGATCTCCAGAGGTCCGTTACAATTGATTTCACATAAATTCTGTGATTCTCTGATTCTGTGATTCTGTGTGTGTGTCCCAAGACAAAGAGGCCAGAGAATGGGAGTGAAGGAGGTTATCCAAATACCTAAGATATACAAATTAGGCCATCTAAATGGTTAAAGAGTGACTTCTGAATTTTAGCTTTTTTTTTTTTCAAAAAAAATCCATTTGAAAATAGTTGTTCATATTCTCTTCTTTATGTATTTCCAGCAGGAAGATGTGAACAGTTTTAACAGATCTTTTCAAAAATATTGAAAAACCTTGCCTGTACTGCTTATTTCCCTTTTTGTCTTATTATTTGTTATATGACTTTACTCCCTTAGCTTTTCTTACAAATTGTATGACAACTAGAGAAATGATGAATTGAAAATACATAAATGTGAAGAAGGACTGGTTTGTGTCCCCACAGATCATAGTCTTATTTTAGAAAACGTTAGTGTGGACTTGTGTTTGCAGATTTGGCTGCTTGAAGAAGTTTAAAAGGACTGCAAAGGAAAGAGAGAGAATTTGGAGAGGATTTTAGAAATGTTCATAAAACTGTCTCTGTTGGGTACATTGCTCCACTAGGATCTCATATGAACAAATGAACACTTTATGAATAAATTATGGTAAAGAGTAGGCAGAAATCCATAGTGTTGGATTAGTTTCATTAATGCTGAAAATGTCTTTATTAGTCTAAGAGTGGATAGTGTTTAATGTCAAATGAGTGCTATTAGAGTCTCACTTTGAGTACTAGAATCATGAATAGTCGTTATATTTTCTGACAGTGGGCACTGTAATTTTTTTTTCTTCATATAGGTATTATTTAAATAATATGTGTAGAACAAATATTTTTGATGTATATGCCTCATAAAAGCTGTACTCTTAAGTCTTACTATAGGAATTTTTTGCTACTCTATTTACTTGAAAGAAGAAGTAATTACTATTGATATTATTTATCTCTCCAGTAAAAGGACAAATAAGTCCTTTAAGTATCTCTATCAGACTTCGGAGCAGTAATCACTGTCATTTGACATTTGTCATGGTACTGAGGGCACTAATAGGATGTAATGGCCCTGACCAGCCTCACTGGAAATGCCTGGCACTCACTGCCCACCTGTAGCCTCCACCTCAACCCAGACTATGGCTGTCAGTCCCCATATGATACTGCAGCAGTGCCAGCTCCATTCTCTCCATGGCACTGCCTTGTGGGGAAACCTTTAACTTTGTACTTACAGCATGTCCAGGAGGCCCCTCAGATGTCTCTGCAGATCATCTCCAGTTCTGTCCCCAGGCCTTTTGCCTTTTGCTGAACCCCCTAGGGAGACCTTCATACACAGGCAAGTTTGTGACTCAGGATGGTGCAAAAGATTGCCCTGGGATGTTCCCAAGAGTTTTTGTACCTTGGATCTATCATCTAACACAGCTAGAGTCACCACACTGTGAGGTTGCTGAAGCCTTCCAGTGACCCAATGTTTGCTGAGCAAACCAAGTCAGCAAAGGAGAAGTGACACAGTAGATTCACACTGAAAACATCTAGGTACCATGAAATTTTGCACTAGGTTATCTGTCGAACATGTTCATTTGTCTGCTGAACATCTAGCTGTTCATCTGATTATATTTGCATCACCTGATGGTATTTGTTGAACATCCATATGGTAACCATTGACCATCCTGTTGAACATCACGTTGCTGTCCCTACTGTTATTAACTAAGGCCACCTATTCTAATATGCCACTGTGGTCTGGCATTGTCCAATTGAATAATGAACTAAGACTGGGAATGATAAAAGAAAGTAGGCTGCATACCTCTAGCTGGGCTCGGGCTCACCATCAGCTGGCCTGCTGACTTGACAATCCACCCATCCTCAGGGACATACCTAATGCCAACTGTCAGGGAGAACCTGAATCACCTTGGCACATCTTGAGTCTCATGAGAATGACCTGGGGAAAATTATACCAGAAGGGTCGCCCATAAGGACAAGAAAAGGGTGAGAACTGTTGTGTCATGCATCTGTGGCTTCACCACAGAGCTCTAATAGACGTATTATATTTTAAGTCCCATTATATTGCTAGCTTTACAGCACTTTTTAGCTTTGTTATGGGTGGCTCATCACAGGCCACAGATCCAGCTGATCACTCACAGTACTGAGGACTAACAGCCCTGGCTCTGAAGCCATGTGCAGATTCAGTGGTTAAAAAAACATTATATCAAGAACATCATGAAACAGAAATTTTCCAAGCTCTCAAAAAAGTTGTTTCACAATATTCTTGACATACTGATTTGCAGTCAGCCTTCTTCAAAATTCCCTTCCAAAACTTCTTTCTATCATGAGGCCTTCATGATTTCAGCATCTTGAAGTGGTTTGATAAAGGGGTTTGTGACAGTATTCAAGAAGATGACTAGGCTCTAACTTGAGCACTACCTAGCGCAACAGACCTGAGAAATGATTAGATTTAACGAATAAAACTAAATAGCCACTAATAGTTGCAGATAGTTCTCTTAAGAATGGAAATATATAAAAGATGGATGAGGAGTAGTTATGTGAAAAAAGTCAAAACTCCACAGCTATTTGGAGGTGAGTACAGGGAACCTTTGAGGAGCTGTATCTTGCAGATCCAGCAGTGATCAAGCAATCTGTCCTTAGGCAATACCCATATGAGACTGAGAACACCCCAGGTGACTTCTGGTTCTCTGTCAAAAAAATGAGCTTTTTGAATGAGGATGTGGCAAAACTGGGCCCAGAGGGGAAAAGGCCAAAGTGTTCTGGATGCTAGTGGTGAAAGGGATAGGGATCTTGGTGTCAGCTCCTGGAGTGATCATGTTTGTGTGCAGCTGCTGCAAACATATAGTTCCTGACTGAATCATGTTATCTCTATTCAGTTCCAGTAAAGATGTCTCTGTACTAGTCTTCTGCTAACATATGTAGTGTGTGTGTGTGTGTGTGTGTGTGTGTGTGTGTGTGTGTGTACATGTTGGTTATATGAGTTTAACCTAGCTACTAGCAGCACCTCGGGATAGGGAATTGGTTGACTGAGACTCAGGCAGACTGAATCTCAGAGACCAATGATTTTGGCTCCAGGGGTCTAGGAAGGAAAAATCCCCTGTTGTCCCCAAAAAGCTTCCCTTAACACAGCTAACATTTTATTTTATCAATATGATGTTGTTGCTCTTCTCCTTTCATATGTGTGCTTTAGTCCTCCAGCTGTTGCCCTGCTTGCTGGCTGAAACTCCTGCAAATTCAAAGTTTGCTTGGCAGAAGCACTTACTAACAGGAGTAGATGAGCTGTATACCCCACCTTTTACATCTTTTTTCATGGTAAAAGATATCTTTGGTAGACATAAACCATCATGTTCATACTATTGCTCATACCTTACTGAACAAATATAGATGAGGAACATCATGATGTGAAGCAATAAATAAATAATTACTGGTCTTGAATACTCGGTCCAAGTTACAGCAGATACTAGAGCATAGTAAAGAGTCCTCAATTCACTTTCTTTTCAGGTCATGGTGCAACAGCACATCAATATTCCAATAGAGCATAAAAAGATCATTTCCAGTCAATATCAGGTACCTTTACAAATTCTTGCACAGACACAATAGCCACTCCTCATATTTTTCACAGACTATTGGGAACATCCAAGCTAGAAAGCAGTCCTATTTAGGCTTCTTCTGCAAGTGATCCTTGAAAAAGAAACTCATTTGGGGGCCAAACCTATGTTGGAAATTTTGGCCTTGGAAAGTTGTCTGACAGTAGACAGGATTCAATCAATTCTGCCTTGTACTGTGCAGCACAATTCCTTCTTATAGCTTTCCAGTTGCTATACTTAACTCATTGATCAAACTTATTTGAGAATGAATGGGAATTGAAATATTGCTTGGATTGATGAAAAAATCTTCCCTTGAAGAAAGTGAGGATGGTCAAGAGATACATTTTTTCCTGATTATGAGCTGTCTCAAATTTTTCTGTGGATAAATTCAGACCAAACAATGACAGGCAGTGTAGAGGTTAATAATGATTGACCTTTGCCTGCTGGGTGTGCAGAGAGCAAGTATTTTATTGGGAGGTAATGTAGTGATAACATGTAGGATTGCTGACAGATTCTAAGGCTTTCACACTGTGGAAACAACCTGTACTTAACTTCAAGTTGACTTTTTCATTAGGATATTGGTGTCCTGAAGTGGCAAATAATATAGGCAATACACAAAGTGCTCAGAGTCAGATGACTTTCAGTATGATCACAGCTAATAACTGACAATAAATATAACTCACTACTGCTTCAATCATTTTGTTAAGACCATGTTTTAAATATGGTATTTAAAATATGCCTGTTGAAAATCTTACTAAATATAAATGACAAATAAATCAAAAGCTTTTCAGTGTTCTTCAGATGCCTCTTGACTTTATTGTGCCTGAAAAGATATTGGAATAGAGTTGTCAAGAACTGTATTTACTTGCAAAAGGTATTGGTGTAAGAACTTTTACAAGATGCCTTTTCTTTGAGAGATAACTAGAGAGAGATAACTACATTATCAGCTCCACTTTATTGTTGTTGTTGTTTTGTTTTTGCTTTCTGTGTGGTTTTCATTCCCTCTTCAGTTCTGTGGTCTACTAGCTTAATATTTTTCTATGTTCTTGAAGAGCTTGTAAATGATAAAAAGAGGAATGACAGTTAAAAAAAAAAAAAAAAAAAGTTGAGCAAGAGTATGTATGCAACACAGTGATGATAATTTATTCCATTTCCTTTTCCATTTTTCAGTGCTAGTGTTATCTTTGCATCTGTAGTATGGCTCACTTACAGCTAGATGAGGCGCTGCCAAAATGATCTTCTAGCTGCAGTCAAACAGAATTTCTACAATAAGCATCTGACCATTTTTATCCTACTTTTTCACACTTGCCTATTGTTCAGTTTTTCAGATATCCCAGAAACACTTTTATATGATATCACTGCACAAAAAATGTCACAAAAGAAAATGAAATGTTAGAATCTGTCTGCAAAAGGTTGTTTTGGAAATATGCTAGAATAACTCAACAGCTGTGATGGAAAAAAAACCCACATATTGGCAAATAATCGGTGTTCTTTTTATATTTTAAGTTCTCTTTGATTCCATGAATTTCACTGTTTTCTGACTTCTATTAAAAATGCATAAACTTTTTGATTAGTTTATCACAATGTGGAACCAAACAACTGGGTATGACAGAATTTAATTTTGCTGCAGAAGAGCTATTCCCTTGATGCAGTGGCTGGGATCACCCAGTCAAAACCAGAATAAAGGTTAGGAAATACATCATAGTCAGTATGGCAGGAGGCATTTGCTAACACCACAGATAACCTTATCCTTTGAATGATTTGAAAATGGAACTGAGAAGAGGAAACAAAATTGAAACAGAGAACTTGTTCAGAGCATGAAAGCTACTTTCAAGAAGTCCTTTTTTTTTTTTTTTCACTTTTCTGCATCAATACTTTTCAGTTATTATTTTTTTCTCCCTAATAAATACACACTTACTGGAGGAAGGGAAAAACAAATAAAAAGGCTTTCCATGATGAAATTCCTTGATGTTCAAAGAGTTAATTGGACTCTACAAGCTAACCTTTCTAGACAGAATAGACAGACAGACAGAGTTATATAAATACAGCAAGTCTTATTTTGATTATATTAACTTGGGGCAAGACATATGATCACAATGATAGGAAAAGCTTTTATTACCTAAAAATATTACTGTTACTAATACTACTAATAATACGGGTTGTAAAAATTACATTTACAATCCCATTGAAAAATCTACTGAGGAATATTCACATTTACCATATTAGAAATGTGGTCATGGGGCACAGTGATAAATCATTGAGGTTCTGGTGGCCAGATGATTAGAAATTTGTAGAGTTAAGCAGAAATTACTAGTGGTCAGCTGAGTGACACCAGATCATTTTTACTAAAAAGTCAAAGATTACATTGTATGAAAACCATATTTACCCACTTCAGTGCTGTTTACTGCATTTTAACTAAACTAGGCAAGTGGCTCACCTTGAAACAGATGAGATGTTGATGATTTAAGACTGGCTATATTTTTTAATATATACTGCAAAACATATTTGTTCCATAGTATGGATTGATTTATGTTGTTTTAAGGAGAGAGGTTTTTTAAAGAAGAGGTGTTGAGTCTGTTTTTGGCATTTTAATTTGTTTTTTCACAGAAAAAAAATGCACCCTCAACACTACAGTAATTCAGATCTTTGCCTTTAATTATATCAAAGATTAGAAATTTCATCAGATAGCCTTAAAAGACAAATACTTTCACATGTGAATTATTTCCCAAAGTAGCAATATTGCTTGTTTCTCTCTGAGTTGCAAAAATAATATTACAGAAGACATCATGAATAATTCAAGAAGTTTGATTTAACACCAGGATTATTTCTGGCATTCTGTATGTGTGAATAGCATATTAATAGCGTATACCAGTTTTTATGATTGAATGATAGGAATAATGAACTGGCATTGAGCCTTTGTGATTCCTAGCCAAAAAAATGGGATCTGTTCTCTAAATCTAATATATTTTATGTCTAAAGATTAAACAATTCAGTGAGCTCAATTGTAGGCTGGAGGCTTTTGCCTTATTTTTAGGTGATATGTGAATCTACAAGAGACTCATGACTGCATATCATGACAGCTGTAAAGAATTATAACATATGTAATTTAACAATATCTATATAAAAATAAAATATAAATGTACGTCTTAAAATGCCATATGGCACTCAGAAAAAAAATGATGAATACTGTAACGGAGAGAAAGTAATATTTTAGCCACCACTTCCCCTGGAACATCAATCTTAGGCTCTATTTGGGTAGATAAGAACCAAGGATTTCTGAACTGGTTCAAGTTTCTCAGTACTATAAATAATGGGCCTTGTTATGGCTGCACCAGATACAATAAGAACAGAAGGGAGGAAAAGAGTCTGGGGCAGGTATCACAAGGAGACAATTCCTGGGAAACAAGAACTGATGTTCTTACCATTCCATCACTCCACACTCACAACCCTTTTCCTTGTCTGCATCCTATCTATATTTTGCTCCTGCTAAATAGGAAGAGGAGTCTTATCTGTTCTGCTGCTCACTGGTACCCTTGCTACCCTGGATAGCTTGGTGTCCAGAGAAGGTGGCTAAGGCAGGCAACATTCCCTAAATCCATTCCTTGCACTGTGTTTTTGTTGTTGTTATTGTTTCTTTGTTATTTTTGTTTGTCTTTTTAGCTCCTGTGTTACCCTGTCTTTTCAGCAAAGCTAAAATTGACTTGATTGGCAAAGGGAGATGTATATGGAGATGAGGAGTCTCTTATAAGAAAGTGTCTATTTACAATAGACCTTTTTTTTTTTTCTGATATAAAACAGGAAAAGATGTGAATTTTTGATCTGAAGTAGATGAACGTGGCAGAAGACATTACACAGTAGTTTGGGATTCCAAATAATTACAGTGGTCGCTAAGCACTAAGTCCAAGATCTTCTTTGAATACTGTTTAACAAGTCCTTCCAGTCCTGAATAGGGTTATAAAGTCTGGGACAAATTCTCTTTAAAATGTTGCAAAGTTCTCTACCATACTCTAGAGCAAGTATAAAATTTGAGCACAGCACTACAGATCAGTAGATGCAAATAGCTGTTGCTAAGTAGAAAACTGTTCTTGAATTTAATTTTGTATCCAAGTTAGTAGCAAACAACTCACTAAGAATTGTGGTATTTAGGAGTCCAATGATCATTAGTATTTTTTAATGTCACAAATTATATCTAGTTCTATATTAGTTATTTTTTATCTGCAGTCATTTTTGTCTGCTACATGAAAAAAAAAAAAAAATAAAACAGACTACAGCACTGCCAAACTGACTTACCTTTAGAGAACCAGGAAAGTCAGAAAGAAAATCTTAAAATTTTCAGACTGTCTAAACAGTTTATTTTTTACTCCCTGCACTTGATAGGAAGTCAATTTTGTGCTCATTAGTCATTCAATTACAATCTGTCTAGAAAAAGACAAAAGTGCAATTAGTTATCCTATAATTTACATTTTAAATAATTTTATTGTATCCTAATGCTGAACTGAGATGTGTACTCAAGAAAGAATATGCAGGCAGAAAACTACCAGTTAATACTATAAAGGCATTTAGGTGCAAAATAGTTCAAACTTAATTATATGAAGATGATGAGTCTGAATCATGTGTTATATCATATCTGTAAACCATTTTCTGCTTGTTATGCAATAACTATGCTAGTTCTATTACACTGTCATTCTGTGATCCCAGTGTAACTTAAAGAACTTAGATGACTATTTCTTGATAAAAGTGCAATTAGCAATGCAGATCAGAGGCATATGATAGTATAGCTAATTCATTTACTCCACAGCTTAAATAAAGGCAATATCGTACAGTTATTTCCTCAGTCCTTGATCTTGCAAGCAACTCTGGAAAAAACTCTGCACTATGAATTGACTTCTTCATCAAGAATCATTACTGATGTTGATATTGTCTATATATCCATTGACTAACATTTAAAAGCTTTATAATTTTGCAGTCTTGTGGTAATTCTACAAAATAAGAAATTAACCTCATGGGGTAGAAATGAAAGACAGCTCTTCTTTGAAGGTTTTTTATTCTATCTGTTGTCTCTAAAACCTCGAATACATTTGAATGGTGGGAAAATGAAACACAAAATGGAGCCTAATCCGGAGTTAGGCTTAACATTGTTTGAACATTCTTAACATTCATCTCTGTGAAATATTTTGTTATTTTTCTCAAAGCTTAATTCCTGATTCACCATGATACATAAGTAACTGCCTTCAGCCATTGCAAACAAGCTTTACTACTCATGACTTGGGGTTAAAATAGTTTCTTCCAGCTGTACAAGGAAATCATAGCTTTAAATAGCAAGCATATGTATATTTCAAATTTGTTCATTTTCTGCATTTATTTATTTTGGTGTTTTCTTGCTTTATTTGGTGCTTTTATTAAACTTTTTGAAATTTGTCATGTTCTGTCATAGTTAGTGTTATCTTTAGCAACACTCCTTCCCAAGGATCTTTGAAAATTAAAAAGTCCTAGATACTTCATTGCATTTTTTTTTTACTTATTTTACTTTATCAGGTTTAAAGAACCACAGGGGAAAAAAATACAGCAAAACTCAGCTCAAAGCATATGGTCAATGTCTTATGTCTGAAAGCAAAAAACAGTAGTGAACTTTGGTCTTTGGTCTGTAATTAGGAAGTGTTTTCCTGCTTGTTCCTATTTGGAAATAGGTTGGAAATTGTAATTATGTCCTATTTAGTCCACAAGCTTTCCATTGGACATTCGCATTAAAACCTATATTTCATTTGCCTGTGTTAGGCTGTACCTTTCCATTTTTCAAAATGTGAACATTCAGCTCCTGTGCAAGTAATGACTTTAACCACAATACCTCCAAACTTATACCCATAAAGTCCAGTTAAAAAGTCACTGAATAGCCAAAAAAACTTCTCAATTCTACTTTCATTCATCTCTTTTTTTCTCAAAGATCTCACTCTTCTCTAGTATGTGATCTTTTTTTTCCCTCCCTCATTCTTCCTTAACAGAGCTTAGCTAATTTTCTCGAATTGTTAATTGATTCTGGCTTTTTTTTTTCTTTTTTTTTTCTTTTTTTTTTTCCCAATTAAAATTGCATTTAGGAGTTTTGCATAGATTTATAGTTCTTATTTATTTATTTATTTATTTATTTATTTAAAAACAATGCATATAGGCTCCCATTTTAAAGCAGTTAAGAATCTCAAGTCTTTGCAAAAAGAAAAGGTCAGTTTGCAGTGAAAATACTTCCCCGAAAGAGGCATAGACTTCACCATGCTACCTCTACTAATATATATCTCAATTTTTAACCTTATACATTGTGCACACTCAAAAAGATAATGACTTTTTCTCAGCATTTACTACTGAAATTAATGTAGTGCATATGTTGATATCCCTAAAGTGTACAGTACCAAACAGTTTTGTACATTCCTGAATGATCTAATTTCTTAAAATTAACACATAAAGAAGATACGTAAGGGGAAGAAAAGTTAAAGATCATCATTTTTGGTCTTACTACATTTAATAAGAATTGTAAGATGGGTATTTATAGATAACATTCTATGCCAGTATGCCATTAATGAAAAATTTCTCTGGTAAACCCTGACAGGTCTGTTTTCCTAGCACATTCATCTTTCAGCATTTCACAAGACATTCATCTCTTTTCACAAGTATGGTTTAAGACCTTGATACTGTTTCCCAAGATATGCACACAGGAGATTTAAAACACTTAAGTATATCTGCTTGGTGCTTACCAGCTGCTTTGTGTGGTGACTGTAGAATTGTATTTAATACTTCCTCAGAGATAGCAAACAGATGGTTTAATGAACTCTGAAAATGTTTGTGCCTGAGATCCAATTATTTTGTTCATCTAAAAGCCTATTACTATTTTCATTATAAAATGGTATAAAATGAGCATTACTCATTTTAAAGCCATAGACTGTTTCATGGTAACATATGAACACTTACACAGCTTCTTCTAGGTTTTTTATTTTCCTTGCCCAACACCTATCTCTTAAGGCACTGTATGTGTTTCTGTTTCTGGTTTGGCAGTATGTTAGTTAAACTGCTTTAATAACTAATAATTTTATTTTTATGACTTTTCAGGTCACTTTCATTTGCAGAAATTTGATAAATGTTTTATCAAACTGCTACTACAAGCAGCTCTTTATACAGGCAAAGGAATTCCAGGTTTCTAGAAAGTGCCATTTAGATATTTTTTATTACATCTATCTATCTATCTATCTATTTATCTATCCATCTATCTATCTATCTATCTATCTATCTATCTATAAAATTTAAAATGGAGAACTATTTTCACAAAAAAACCTGATCAGTTATTATTTATATGCCAAAATATGTATAGATTAAAGTTCATGTGGTATATATTAGCTAGAAAAACTCTTTACCTGGTCATGAGGATAAAAAGACTTTCCAGGACAATTTATTATAGTGCCTAGCTACCCTTTTTATTTGAAAATTTTTATTCCCTAATGTCCAAAATAAATAACTCTTGAATGTTCAGTTCTCTTCTTACCACCTGTCTACCCTACAGTGTTTATATATAGCAATCATATTCTATTCAGGGAATGGTTTTCCTGCCAGAGAGAAAAATCTTTTAGATAATTTTATTTTTTATCTTTTAGATATTTTTTATCTTTTAGGTATTAGATATTTATTTTTATCTCTTAGATATTTTTAGATATTTAGATATATTTAGGACTAGAGGAAATGGCCACAAGCTGGGGCACCAAAAGTTCCACAGGAACTTGAGAAAACACTTTTTGACAGTGAGGGTGACAGAGCCCTGGAACAGGCTGCCCAGAGAGGTTGTGGAGTCTCCTTCTTTGGAGATCTTTAAAACCCACTTGGATGCATCCCTGTGCCATGTGCTCTAGGTGACCCTGCGTGTGCAGGGGGGTTGGACTAGATGACCTCTGAGGTCCCTTCCAACCTTAAGCATTCTATGATTCTATTACATTTGTCTGCATTTTTGGATTTTTTAATGTGAGTGACAGAACTCTTATATTCTTATATGTATTCATACATATGTCTTCATATATGTATTTTTATCATAAAAAATACAGATAATGTATTACTAATGCCTTGTACGTGCCTGATTTATCGTATTCATTTATTTTTGGCTGCAGTTGCGTTGTGTTGGTTATACATGCTTATCTTGAAATTAACCAAAATACCTGTAACTTTGTATTTTGTTGTTTCTGAATTAAGAAGTCATGATTTTAACACCATCTTCTCTAGTAGTTCACTTTTCTATTAATGTTATTCTCTCTGATATGAGAAAAACCTCCATACAGTCATGATTTTTTTCCTGTTGGTATTCTGGTATTATTCTGTCTTGACAGAATATTCTGTCTTGAAGGCTGATATTTTTCAGTGGTGTGGTCACTAATAAAGAAAAAAAATTGACATAAACCTATTTCCAAAGTTTATACTTGTTTGAGGAACTCCATTGTTTGAGGAACACTACCAGCAACCACTTTCCACCTTTATCTTCCTCTTTCTTCTTGTTAGATAGGTCCATTTACACATTAATATTCTTATATTAATGTTCGTGCATTTTAGTCCAGTAAATTATTTCCCATTTAACAGATACAAATGCTACCATAGTCTAGATTCTTCTGCTATTCTTTTGTTTAGGAAATGACCTATCATGTATATATATATGTATAAGAATCTACTTAATTTCACAGTTTTACCTTGTTAAATTGCTTTTTTTGGGGTTCAATTTACTTCAGTGTGTGGGGAAAACTACTCAATAGCTTACAGTGGTCCTTATCACTCAGAATAAAACATTCATAAAGTGTGAATTAATGCCAAGTAAGCATGAAAATTCAGACATTTAGTTTTATTTAAACCATTAAGCTATTATAGACATTTATTAGACTGTAACAACTGTACACAATCTATCCCTGTAAGGAACTCAGTATGCAAATACTAGAACTCACTGGGCACGTGGAAACACGACAAAGCGGGATTATCATAAATGTCCTCTTACTATACTCTATTGTTTCATTTCATTCTCCCAAATCAGGCACACAAACCATCCTTATTGCATTCATGCTCAGAATATCAGTATCAGCTCACCAGTGTTCTATACCCCACTGCTCTGCTGCATTATGACTCGAATAGATGAAAAGTATATGCAAGCTTTTTTTTCTTTCTTTTTTTGTTTTTTTTTCCTTCTTAGAAAAAATGGCCAAACCAAAATCCTCAAATTAAACACAGCAAAGGGATAATATTTTCACTGCAAGTCTAAAGACAGGAAATGTAGGAGTACAGGTAGCTGGAAAAGAGAAAAAAAAATGACTGAAATTCTCTTTTTCATTGAAAATTGAGGATAATTTTCATTGAGAATTAGGGAGACTGAGAAGCCGTTTGGATTAATCTGAAATGAAATATATGATGGCATTTTTGCATTTCTTTACCTCTGGTATAAAAGTTTTGCTTCCTTTTGTGTTCTCTTTTTGGTACCATTAAATGGAATTCAACTTAAATTGGAGTCTTATTAAAAAAAAAATATATATTTTCATTCTTTTCCCTTTTTTATTGAAAGTACTTACTAACTAGATATGAAAGTAAGAAACCATTTCATCCCCCTAAGGTGATCTTTTTCAATTAAATTTAACTTTTCTCTTAGTAACTTTTAAAATCTTTTATGTAGAGTAAGTGTATCTTGAAGGAAAGAGAATAAAAAAATTAAAATAAAAGCAAACAAAGGAATGAAAGGAAAAGAAAAAGAAAAATCAAGTAATTAATCCCATTTAATATTGGACACCATTAGTTACAGTCTATTGGAAGAATCTGATGATTAACAAGAATTACTCTTCATAAGAGTAAAAAAAGAAGCATCTTTGTTATTGTTTACAATAGCATGTTCATTAGCTAACATAACCTAATGCTTTATACACCTCTTCAAATCAAACATTTTTTACCAGGTATTTTAATTGCTGATGCCTAGGCAACCATGAAATAAATTACAAGTTGCCCTTGCGTGATTCAAAATTGGTATGAGATTTGCCACAAACAAAAGAAATATTTCTCTGCTGGATTTCTTTCTGCATCATTTACTCCCTGCAGTTTAGAGCAGATTAATGTGTTCAGAGACTGATTGCCATAATTACTCTGTCCTGCTGCTCTTCTGTATTATGCAAACAAATACACATGATGAAAGAGAGAAAATGGACAAGGCTAGAGTTTCATTGGCTTTTCTCATTTTCAGCTCAAAGTATTTCCAATTTAAGGAATGAGAATAAAAGTGTATTTCACAAAAGCAGCTATGCATCTCTCTAATTTTTCTTTCACGTTCTTTTCTATGACCTTTAATCTAGTATTTATCCCTTTAAAATTAATTGTTTAGATCACTGTTTAAATTTAAAACTTTGGAGATCAATGTTTTGGAGTTCCATTGGTTTCAATGGTGGTAAACTTTTAAGTTACATTTGAAAAAATTGCCCCATAATTTTAATTTGCTGTTAGCCATCACCAACAAAAACACTGTTCGTGTTCACTTTAACATAACATAGCAACATCAAACAAACATAATAAATAGTTTTGTATTGCTTATTTATTCTGAAAGATAATCACTTTAGAAATGCTTTGAAATTTGATAATAGGCTGTCAGGTATAATTTAATTATCATGTGAAGGTTTTTGGTGAATCTCCTAATTCCTAGCACTGGTAGACTAATATTCAATTAGTCCGTTTAAAGGTCTTAGAAATCTTGACTTAGGTAATCTTTGGTGTCTCATTTGCATGGAGTGAAAAATGTTAATATATTTTGTATATTGTGTGTACATGCGTATACTGTACATATGTGCATATAGCATGTATGCATATTACCATTGTTAAATCAAAGCACTCATTCCTTTTTTCAAGCACACTTTGTTTTTCCAGCATACTGCATGGAGTCTGTTCTGCTAATGTTGGTAAGATGACTTCAAAGCTAGACTAGGGGACCTGCTGCACTGGAAGACCTGCTGCACGGGGAGCTCTTTCCACCAGAATCCCTCCTGTCCTATGGATCCCAGCCTCTTATAACTAAGCTAAACCTTCTCTTTGACTTTTGCAAATACCACGTTCAAAATTGCCTGTTAAAACTTCTAGAATTTGCAATATGAGTTAAAATCTAGTGCTGATTATAAGTTTTATATCTCTGGAATTCATGATAGAAAAGAAGTTGACAATAGATATGTTCATTATTGCATTTTTAATTATTATTTTTTGCCTTGCTATTATTTTGAAGGAAGATTGGAGTGTAACAGTTGTTGTGCCTTCCTTTCCCTATCATCAGTACTTTCATCCCTGAGTAATTATTTAGGAGCAAATTTAATGTTTTGTTTTGTTTTGTTTTTGTCATTAAGCAGTAAGTAATATGTATTTTAGAGTTCTACTATTTCCAGAATAGAAAGACCTGGAAAGAATCAGAGTGTTAACAGCATATCTGGTAGCCAAGTACCTTTTCTTAATTTCATTTGTAAATATTTTTCAATATGTTTATGAACCATATTTATATCACTAATATTCCTAGTTGGTATGTATGTACTCAGTTTTTAAATATTTTTTATTCAATTTACAGTCTTGAGCTTTAAAAAAATATTAAAGAGCACACTAAAAAGTAATATATAATTCAAGCAAAACAAAAGGGTCCCAGTAAATTTATTCTTGGAGCAAGAAACTGAGAAATGGAAAACTTCTTTTTCTGCCAAAGGGAACTGTGCATTATAGTCATTGGCAGTCAGCACGGACTCAGATAAGGAAGCATATTGTCCCTTATAGGATTAGAAGAACACTATGTCTGCTTTATCTAATTGCTTCCTTTGTGACATATATCTTACTTAGATTTGTCTCCCCTTTCTCAGGCATTAAACTGCAAGACCAGATTAACTTCTCCTGTGTCTCAAATAATTTCTGGAAAATGTGCCAAATTCAATTAGATCTTTCTACTATATGTTTTAAATTATACAATGATGTTTGTTTCATTATATTAAAAGGAAAAAAAAACGCAAAGACAAGTACAGAATTTCTATGAGGCTGTCATTCTGATGAATGAGGCTCAGTCAGTAAAAGTAAAATGAATATCTGAGGCTCACTTCTCATGAAAACCATCTGTGCTCAATAATCCCAGGGTATCACAGGACTTGAAAGCTTCCAGCAGATATTTTCAAGTGAAGGTGAAAGCCAGACAGTCCAGTGGCCAAAGAAGGCACTGAATAAATTAATTGGATATATTTTGCCTGTTCCTTCTTGCCTTTTCTGCATCTCATAACCTATCTATATATGAAAACAAAAATCTTTTTTTTTTTTTTCTTTTTTCAAGTAACTTTCACTAGGAAGCTTGCCATTTTAAGTTCACCTACAATGACACAGAAAATCTCAACTGGAATTTCATTATGTATAGAGTAGGCCTGTAGGCTCACATGAGTTTTGTTAATATGAAAACATATTACAGTAAAATTTTTGCAACTCTTTTTCTGACTTCAGATATGGATGGTATTAAAATCTGTACTTCAGTGCCTTTAATTTCCACTTGGGACCAAGTCTTTTTTAATGTGAATCTGGCGACTGTGGTAATACCGTGTTTATGTCCCTGAAGTCTTTCTTGTTTTCTCTGGTATCCCAATGAACATGCCTTTCTTTCACTCATACCAGCAACTCATCTATATTTATCATTTATTTCTGTTGGCCTGGGTAACATTTATCCTTGTTCCATCATGTATCAGAACTTTTCACCTTTGGTCATATTACTACTTCACAGAAGTAAATCAGATTAGCAATGAGATGCTAAGTAGTTATTTCTTACTTGTCTTCATCTATTAATTATAGAATGCCATCTCAGACTTATTAAGTGGCAATGTGATAGTCCCTAGCTACTAGTACATAGGCAAACACATTTGACTACAGCAGAGACTTAAAGTTGAAAAGCTGATATAGGATGCTGAAGCATCAGAAAATAACTTATTTTGAGTACCACTTCATATAATCACTTAAAACATCTCATTTTGATGGTGAATTACAACAAACTAAAACCAACGTTCCAACTCTCACTTCTCAGAAAATAAACAGGAAGTAAAAAGGATCTTAGACTATTTTTAGATTTAATGGACACACCAGGCAGGTGTGTGCCTGCCTTGTTATAGCACAATGAAACTCAACTCTTGGTAAAAGCTAATAATAGCACAGGAGATCTAAGAATACCTAAGTTCATGGAGAAATCAGAATTTCAGAAACAGTCTTTTCTCTAACTTTCTCTTCCCTTCCCTTCCCTTCCCTCCCCTTCCCTTCTCCTTCCCTTCTCCTTCCCCTTTCCCCTTCTCCTTTCCCCTTCTCCTTTCCCTTTCCCCTTCCCCTTCCCCTTTCCCCTGAAAGGCCAATTTCTTACCAAAACAAATCTCTATTCTAAGAAAGAGCTATAATAGAACCCCCTTTAAAAGCAAATTGGCAGCTGCCCCATCAACCACTTTAACCATCAACCATCAACCAAGTTCTGCTAGAAGACATTAACTGATTATTAAGAACATACTGGTCAAATCAGACAAAATATTGAAAAACTGAAAAAAAATAGATTTTTTTTTTGTAACTATATGGATGGATCCTATAAATTCCTAATGAGCCCTAAGCATAACTCTGATCATATCAAAAATCACCTTATTTTCCAACACTTAAATAATAAGCCATTATAGCCAGGCCAGAGATTGATTTATATCTGAGTTTTTTCTTCAATGCAGGAAAGACTGAGTGTAGGACTAAAACATAGGTTTTGTTGAAAAATAAAACCTTGAAAACCTTGTATTCACGTTTTTAATATTATTAATCTCCAAGTATCTCTTTTGCAGTCCCTTGTAGCAGGTATTCTCTCTAAGCTATTCTTTAGACTTGTTACATTAGTTTACAAACCTTTTTAACTTTTTTACTTTAACTTTTTAATGATGCATAAAAGAGAACATCAAAATGATGACCGGTGACACAATATTAAGAATTATGTACTTGTGCAGGGAAAAGATAACTAATATCAGGAGTTAATATAAATCCAGTGAGGGTAAAAAATGAATTTATGTGACAGAAGTATATTGAGTATGAAATTACCAAACAGCCAAATTTCTCCCATAATTTTGATCTTATCCCTTGTTAAAATAGGAAAAATAGAAAAATAAATCTGTTTTTTCATGATCTAATCACGTTGTTCAGATCTCCAGCTGTAACTGGTGGTTTTGGATAGTTTTGGGAAATGTACTTGTTTATAATTTAGCTCCAAGTTTGGAACCAAACTCACAATTGTAGTTGTTGTTGTTGTATATCTTATTTTGCATGACATTATTGCTAAATCTTTGAGTAATATTATTTTCCAGCCATATCTGCTATACAGACCATCTTTCGTGGTCATATCACAAATAGTTTTGTCATCATTTTTGTTTTCCCTTGACACTTACACCCAGATCCAGCATTTATTCCTCTGCATCTTAGTGGGTGAGGTCGCCTTGCACACCTTTGTGCTCCCTATTTTCCAGTCTTAGATTTGGCAATGAATGAAAATCCCTAGCCCCTACAGACCTTATAAAAGCTAGACTGTCTTTTTAATTTGCAGTACATTTACTGTTAATCCTAGAAGTCTCAATGAGGAGCCTATGGAGAGGTGGAAGTATGCAAAGAAGCAACAGATAAATTATCATGAGCTACAAAAAAATTTTCTCCTTGAATCACCTTATATAAAAGAATCAATATCTTGTTAAATGAATGCATTTTTCTTCATTTTTATTCTCTCACTTATATACATGACTGGAGAGAGGATTAATTCATATAGGTGTTGGCTAATGTAAATTATTTTCTTTATTTTCTATTTCTTGGCATTGTACTAATTAAAATCCATTTCAAAGGCTCTGGAAAAGAACACAGGTATTACTTCACAGTACAATAAATAACCCAGATTGTTTCATTTATTACTTGTTAAATCACTCCTTTTTTTTTTTTTTTTTTCATGAAGAAATCTCCTTTTCTTCTTTTAGCATACTGGCACTTTTTTTTTTTTTTATATAAAGTTAATATTTATTTTCAACAAAATTGTGGAATATATAGCATTTTTTCTTCTTTTTTTGCATATATTATGTGAATTTTATTAAGATAAAAATATGTTATTTTTGTTTCCCACTAAATAAACCTCCATATGCAGAATAACAAATCTATGAAGCAACTATGAAGAAAAAGAAATTGAGGAATTATTGCAGTGTTTTTCATTAGATTTCTTCTAAGAGATGGTTTAAAGACCAAAAATATTTTACTTAAGAAGACTTTTACTTTTTCATGCCACTGCATCATATAATCTTGTATATGTTCAAGGAATTTACAAGTTATAACTACTCATTTCTTAACAGAAGCTATTTCAAATTTAGAACTTCACTCTTCCAATCACGTTTCAATCTAAGTTTATTCTCATTTCAATCTATAGTTATTTTTTGCAATTCTGTAAAAATTCATTCACGGCTCAACATTATCTCTTTGTTTAAATACCTCTTGTGGACACTCTTAGATGTTTAGAAAAGTGTGGTACTTGGAAAATGCTTAGATGCTTTGAGATTTAGGTACTTAGAAAATTGTGTTTCCTCTAAGCTTCAGTTATTTGGTTAAGTTATTCTAGTCTCTTTAAATAAAACACACTTTCTTCACAGTTATTCTTTCCATCAGTTCAGATTGAACATTTTTTTGAAATTTTCTGGTTTAGATTATGAGAATTTCTCACAATGTGTATTTCATAAAATATTTAATCACTAAAACACAATATAATTTCATTAATGCTTCCATCATTCTCTTGAAAAGACTTCCCCTGAAAATTGATTTTTCTGTCCTGTAACCGATGTTAAGAACAATTTAAATCTTATTTATGCCCCACAGTTTTTCTGTGATTAACTAATGCATCTAGATTTATCTTCTTTTGATTTCAACCTTAAGAACATGTAACTTTCCTAGAAATATTTCCAGCTAACCTTTAATTGCTTATTTAAAAAAAAAATAAATCTTTTAAAATTTTTATTTCTTTAAAAAAAAACATATTATGCTATTCTATAAAGACTTTACTGCTTCTTATCAAGTATAGCTTTATGTTATCTGAAAATGCTTCTACTAGCAAATGAATATGGTTGTATTCTATTTTTTAAGTGAGAAAGGTGAGCATTTTTGGTGTTGCAGTGCGACAATGAACTTCTAATTGATTTCAGTAACACATGGGATTTATTTTTGGATTTGTATGCCTGTGGTACCACCTGTTGCAGTACATGGCCTAAATATTGCTTCTGTACAGTCTTTGAAGTGTGGAGTCACCAGTAGCATTCAGCTGCTGGTCTGCTCTTACATTGTATAAAGACCAGCACTATTGACCTCCTCCAACACTACTGTAATCCTTGTAACCCCAATATTCATCTGTGCACAGCACAGCACAGCTACACTGAACTGCTAATAGACCTCAGACCAGTTCCCGAGAAGGTTTGATAAAGCTTTTATGTTAATAAGTGATTCATACAGCTTTTATCACATTATTTGCTTTCTGTGGGCAAGATTATTCCCTTTTAAAAAAATTAAAAGTGTGCTTTTATCATAATCATAATACTTCATTCTCTATTTATGCCCCTTAAGAAACATCCTATTTCCTAAATGCTGACCATGGAGCAATTCTGTATTATGAGTTTTAACCAACCATTTACGTGGAGTCCATATAGTTATCTCTTTTCATTTTCCCCTTTTCAAATGCTTTGTTATGAATGTTTGGAGTTTTATTAATTTAGAAATTGAGCACCACACCAAATGGGATAGTTCACATAGGATGAGTTGAAATACTTTCCAGAAGATATTTTTACTATCCAAGAAGTGAAATGTTGCAAAAAAATAAGAGCAGTGTTTCAGAAAAGCTACAAAATGTTCTGTAGCTGAAAAACAGTATCTTAAACATTATGTGAAAGTCCACATGCTGCTCATACAGATTATAGTGACATTTTATATGCTGCTACTACACTCTGCAATTGAGAACCTACAGGGTGTATATTAAATTTTCTTTTCTTTTCTTTTTTTTTTTTTTTTTCAGTCTACTTATTTTCACCAAGCTACCAGAAAACCTTTTTATATACCTTAAAACTATATATATTCAATAAAATAACCCTTTATATATGTCCTCTTTGAAATAAAAGATTTTTGTAACACTGCACTTTGCTAAGTACAAAATGATTTCTTTAGGGTTTTAAAATCCAGCAAAAGTCATAGACGGTTTTCAAGAAAGTTGGTGCTTATGACAGCAAATACTTGCCAGCTGGCAAAGTAGTAACACGAAGTCAAACAATAGCTGCTCTGTAGTGGCTGATTCATTACACTCTATTTCCAAAGGAAACAATGAAAGGCAAGTAAAAAGTGTGTAATAGCTTATCCATTTCCCATCTTCTTCCTTTCAAAAAGAGTGAAGGGGGCCCATGCAATGCTCCCTGGAGACTGCATGGAAGACTCAGCATAATTTGTAAGCAGAAATTTCTGTGCATAGCGATCAGTCCAAAATGTTTAGAAATTATTAATCATTGTTTTTCTTCCTCTTTTTGGTGGAAAAAAAGGTATTGGTGGGGTTCACTCCATTATTTTTTTATAGCTGCCCACAGTTAACTGCCCTTATAGTTCTCATTCCTACTTATTTTGTTGGATTAAGTCTTCACTAGAACAATTGCAGGCTCTATTTATTCACTATGTTTCATAGTATACCACTGACAGTAATCACACAATCACCTAATTGTCTTGAACCCTTCATAGATATTATTCCACAGGGATTATGTTCTCAAATATAGATTATGTGACCCTACAGAGAGGGGTGACTGGTCCCTACAGAACTGTATATAAAATTTAACGGAAACAAGCACCTGTGTTGAATGAAGAACAAGAAGTTTTAGGAATGGATTAACGCATCAGCTTTTCCCTTCTCTGGAAAAAAAAAGGAGAGAATTCTTCTAAGCCACAATTGGAAAACATATATGATGCTCTGATATGATGCTTTACTCTTGATGCAGTCACATATACAGTATAGGGCTATCTACAGTCATTGCTGTGGAGGCTGATGAAAAGCCATATGAAACTAATATGAATATAACAGATGCAAAGGTGTGGTACTTTGGTGGTGCATAATGCTCATTGAGGCTGCCATTTACAGAAGTTTGCAAAGTACACTTTTCCACTAGCTGTGATTGTCTCAAGAGCTAAATATACAACATTTCTTTTTTCAATGCTTTTGTCATCAGTGTCATATTACATTACCAAATGAAAGACTGACTCCCTCTGTAAAAAACTATTACATGACAGTGTAATTTCAGTTTTGTATTAGGATGAGTGCTACTGCATAGGAGATCAGAAATATGGCTGTAAAAAGAATTTCATGACAAAATACCAGAGGATTTTCAAATTTAGGTTTTCAAATACCCTAACAGATTTCATATAAAAGAAAACATATTTTACTTTAGCTCATCTGTCCTGTCTAAACCATAGGTGCTGCTATGAGTTTTTTTTTTTTTTTTTTTTCACCTGGCACAGTCCTGAAATAATAGATGTGCGTTGTTCTGCTGAGTTGCATTGGGAGCCAACTTTAGGCTCCATGCCACATACAGAAAGACCCGAGAGCATTACAGAGCCTTATTTATTTATTTATTTATTTATTTATTTATTTATTTATTTATATTTTTTAAGCCGTAATGAGAATGTGCACATCAATAACAGCACAGCTGAAAGGGAGTAGCTTTAGCTCTGTGGTTCAGGTGCAGACCTTCTTCAGAGCTGTTGCTAGCTGTGCCACAGGTGTGACATCCCTCCAGGAAGTTGTCTCCTGAGCGTCCAACACAATGTGCTTAGCTATACAGCTAGCTCAGGCTTGATTTTGCCTCTTTGATGTATGATTTTTTTCAAATGTTCAAGTGCAAATGTTCTGTGCTGCAGTTTGTTTTGCATTGACTTCTCTTTCCTAAAAAAAATTAAAAAGATATTGGCAAGCTGATTTCAGCTTCATCTGGTTTATCAACTAAATTTTATGTTTGAAGCTTCTACTATTATTCAGTCCTTGATATTCTTTCAGTAAGGTTTACTGTCATTTTGATAGTTTGGGATATATCAGGTGTCTTTTAATAATGGATGGAAGTATGTGAACTACTTTCTACAGTGGGACAAGACAGATACAACAACTTGTGACAAGAAATGACAGTGAACAACATATCAGCTGTCCCTTGTGCTGAAAGTACAGTAAAAATCTGCATACATCCACAGAGATAATATATTAGCTAGTATGTAACACCTGCTTGTGTGCAGACAGTTGGTAAACACTGTGTGATTTTAACTGTATTATTGACAGTGGAATAAGTGCCAGTGGTCTTATTTTTACTGTAGGATTGAATATGAGGAAAGACAGCAGATGATAGTTTGATAACTCATACATCATCATTATACAAACTTGTCTGTGTATCAGTGAGGACTGTGCTAACTCTTCCATAGTAATTACCCATGTATGAGCTCTGCAGTGTTAATCTAAAGTGATCTCCACAATTTGTTTCTATAAAAAATAGACGCTAACAAACAAATGAACAAAAATATTAAATATTTTGTAGCTACTGTGGAATGTAGATGGCATGTCAGAATTACATATGAGTAAGTGAATCCTAAAAGCCATAATGATAATGTATTTTACTTATTATTATTTTACTTATTATTATTTTACTGTACTGAAATATTGCAAATATTTATCTCCTAATCTTCTCAATAATCTTTTTCAATAAGCTGTAATATTTTCAATATTAGTTTGCAATGTACAAAACATTGCAGAAGAGGTTGAATTCTTCTGTACAAAGCCAGAAGATACATATGGATGTAAATAAAAATAAGCAGAATAATTTCTAAATTAAGGAATTAATGAAGGCATTAACCATTTTTGTGTGCCTTCATCAGTTATGAAACTCAGATGAAGCAGATAAATATGAATACATTTTCTGGTAACTTATTTTCAAATTTAATTTTCACTACAATAGACATTTGGGGTTTTGTGTTCAGAGAGAATTGACAAACATGACTCAAAGCATTCAGAATAGGCTGATTTTATGTATTTTCCCTAATAATTGTTTTACTCACGTGATGTATTTCACAGTGGTCAGCAAATTATGCTCAAATTCTAAAAAGTCTTTGACACTATTGACTTACTATAGTAAGTCAGTAAATAAAGTCCCATATTTTGCTATAGAGCTATTTAAAATACAATAATGCAGATAATGCATCTCAGGATTTATGCTGACTGTGAAATAATTTAGGAAAGCGTTGCTGTTTATTTTCTGTGATGATCTTTTTACTGCTTGCATGAGCTAAGAATGTATTCTTCACTTTGATCTTTCCATACATACAGTTTAGTATTTTTATGATAGATCATCAAAGGCTCATTTAGTTTGTGGTTCATTGATTATATATAAATATGTTCATTATTGAAAAGGACTAGAACATTCAAGTGTCAGGAACTAGCTGAATATATTGTTCTTTGTTGCAATGTTTTTCACTATCACATGAATCTCAAAGAAATAAAAATACAGTTTATATGAGAGTATCTTATTTCATTTCAATGAACTGAAATTTATTTTGTTTTCTTCCTTATCATCTAACAGATAAACTTGACTTTTAAGATCAGATGAAAGACTAAAAATAGCTAAATATCCCTAATAAAAGCTATAGTTTTAATTTTTTTTCCTTATATACAAAATCCACACCTCAAAAAGAAGGTACAGGTAGTCAAAGTTTGCCTAGGAAGACTTCAGAAGAAAGAGAAAAGAAGCATTTAAAATATTCTTGTTGGAAAGACAGTCTATCCTTCTTTCATCTATCATGACACCTACCTATGCTTTCAGGTCTTTCAGCTTTTATTTCTGATATATATCTCAGAAGGAATCCAATCCACCCACTCTATTTCTCATCTATTCTTAATGAAATGAAATAAAAGAATAGAGAAGAACAAAAACTAACAATGCAAAGTGCTTTGAAGCCTTATTTTGGAACACCAGATTTCCTAAAATAAGTTAAGATGTAGGCTTCAACATAGGTATAATTCAATTTTTATTCACAGGCAGCATATACATGCTCTGACTTTTATGTTTTTCAAATATCCTAAGTATTTACACTTTTTTTTTCAGATGATCTCATGGGCTGTGTTGTAGTTCTCCTTCGAGTACGGAGCTTGTGAAGTCCTCAGATCAGATGCACATGAACAAAAATATTTCCTTTTTAATTCTGTTTCTGTGAATGATATCCATTCTTCACTTGTTATATTAAATCTAGTCAACTTTTGTGTGCAGTTCTGGGCTCCCCAGTGCGCAGTTCTGGGCTCCCAAGTACAAGAGGGTTGTGGGACTTCTACAGAGGGTCCAGCGGAGAGCAACAAAGATGATTAAGGCACTGGAACATCTCTTGTATGAGGAGAGACTAAGCGAGCTGGGCCTGTTTAGCTTAGAGAAGAGAAGGTTGAGAGGGGATCTGATTAACATGCGTAAGTTAATGAAGGGTGAATGTAGAGAAGAAGGGGACAAGCTCTTCTCAGTGGTGGCCAGTGAAAGGACAAGGGGCAATGGGTGTAAGTTGAAACACAGGCAGTTCCATCTCCATGTGAGGAGGAGCTTCTTTCCTGTGAGGGTGACAGAGCCCTGGAACAGGCTGCCCAGGGAGGTTGTGGAGTCTCCTTCTCCGGAGGTCTTCAAAATCTGCCTGGATGCCACCTGTGCCCTAGGTGTCCCTGCTGGAGCAGGAGGACCAGCCTAGATGATCTCTAGAGGACCCTTCCAACCTTAAACATTCTATGATTCTGTCAACTTTTAACCCAAAGCTTGTCATTCCCTTCTAGTCTATTTTTAGAAATCCTTTTTGACGTATTCATCACATAGTGGATAAGATGCTTGCCTCCCCTCTTTTTAGAAGTGCAAGTGTGCAGATGTGCTAAGCTGGCTGCACTTCAAGACATTAGGAGCAATCTCTGGTTCAAGGAGGAATGTATGTTGCAAGCATTATATAATACCATTTTAGTTAGTGCACCTATGACTCTGACTACAGGGCTAATAATTAAATCACTATGGTCCAATTATTATTTCAAACATATTCAGGTTTTATAGCCTTCTGTCTAATATTGTATTAACTTTACTTTTTCTTTTAAGTATCTGAATTGCATCATATAAACAAAATTATGTCTTGATCATTCATGACAAGGTTGTAGATATGCTTTGCAGTTTGGAGTGGGATGCAAAGGGCTATTTTTGACACAGTGCATGAATCCCTAATACCACACTGTTGCCAAGGTGGCGTTCAGATGGGATACTCACAAGGAGAGGATCACACCATTCAGGGATGTATAAACTATTCATTCACTAAGTGGTGTGGGTATTTTGGCTGGATGGAGATTTCTTCTCATAGGTTTCTGCTGAGACACAGACATACGCAAAGCGAAGGCTCCGGCACAGACCCAGGGAACAGGGTGCTCCTCAGGCCACCCCAGCTGGTGGTCCAGAGGTGGCAGCCTGGAGTTTTCATGCAATGACTCCAAAATGGTTTCAAACTGCTGCACCAACCCAAGACCCATGTTACTGCTCCAAGAGAAGGAGCTATTGTTTTAACTGAAGAGTAAAAATTAAAACAATTGCCTGAATAACTCTTTCCAAGCTCTTCTGTTAAAGAGTGCTTTTTTTTTTTTTTTTTTTTTTTACTTTTCAAGATTCTTCTAATTTTAAATGGAATCCAGGAATTATTTTACTATGGAATATAGTCTTAACAATAACTTATGATTGTATTCTATTCCTAAGGCTTTTATGCTGTTTCTGATATATATACTTCAATTATTCTATGTACAAGTTGTCATTTTGGCATTATTTCCTTTTGTGGTCTATTTGATTTTCATCTGTTACTGCTTAATGAGTAAGGAAAAAAAATATTTTTTCAAGCCAACATATTTCTGAGGGAAAAAAAAAAAAAAGACAAAGGAAATGATAAATGAAAAGCTAGGGACATTAACATATCTTCTCTTTCCAAAACTTAAGCCTATGAAATAAAAAAAAAGTTATTATTTTATGTGAAAAAAAGACATTCAAAGAAAACTTTATTTCCCAGTTAGGGTAATTACATTTTCTAAAACCACTCTAATAGTATTAATTCTATTAAAATAAATGCTGATGACTGAAAAAAAGACAATCCAGGACATGATGTAGCAAGTATCATACAGGTTTAACTTTTGCATAATGTTTCATTTATCAACAGCACCTTCAGAACTTTTTCTGTGCTGAACTGAAATTTTCTTTTTAATGGATGAATCACTATCCCTACTGGTCAAAAATGTAGTATTTTGAAGAAAATGGTTATTGGCACAAGATCAGTGTGTGTTCTTGATAATAACACTTTATACTTGACTATATTACAATTATTTTCCATTAACTTATGGTTCTTAATGACTAATTAGAACATGAGTGCCAATATGAGAACAAAATCAAAATATATATATATAATAAAGGAGATATAAAAAAGTTTTCTCTACCCATTTGATTTAGT
Organism: Nothoprocta pentlandii; assembly: GCA_013398315.1. Classification (NCBI taxonomy): domain Eukaryota; kingdom Metazoa; phylum Chordata; class Aves; order Tinamiformes; family Tinamidae; genus Nothoprocta; species Nothoprocta pentlandii. The sequence goes on along the minus strand of VZSG01000272.1, from coordinate 249,351 downwards.
CATATAGATGCTGCATTTCCCAGGCTTCTGGTAAACTCACATGCAGTTTCATGAACACTCTATTTGAATTATATCTTAAAATCATTTGGAAAGAAAAAAAATAAAGAGAGAAATGCGATCTTCACATCAGTAATGCTGTCTGACAGTGTAATGCACAAAATAAATCACAAATATACTTTGTCCAAGACGATATTTAACCTATTAATTAAAGAAAATACCTTCTGTTAAAGATAAAAAAAAAAAAAAAGACAATTATAAACTCCACAAGAAAATGATGAAGACAGAAATATCTGTTTGAAATTTTGCACAATGTTTATCTTTAGGAAGAATGGCCTTTACATCTTAAGTTCCAAGCTAGAAGGGTAATAGTGAAATCTCTGACATATACTTTCTTAATTACCAGTATAACAGGAGAAATTGATCGTTCTTACAGTCAAATATACATATATATAATTGTTAGCTTGGGTTTTCCTAACAGTAAGTCTGTGTTTAAGTCTTCGCACTGCACAAAATCAGCTTCACTTCTGAAAAACAAACTAATCTTCCTTGTATGCAAAACATTATAAAAATAGTAAGTGAGAGTGAAGTCAGCTAGTAGAAAAGAAAGCATGGAAAGAAAAACCGGACAAAGAAGACTCGTCAAGATGAAAACTGATCTTGCCCCTCTTCTTCATTAGGCTAAAAGGAATTACATAAATCACATGTTTTTCTGTTGGCGATGTATCTGTGAAAGCTGCAGCACTTACCATTTAGGACTGTTCAGTCATGCACAAGAACAGAGAGGATGCAAAACTGTTTTAGAGGCATAAAAAAATGTCATCTGGTTTTACTTTTAATAGCAAAAAGGAACTAAATTGTCTCCAACTTCCCAAACTGTGTGTTTTCATATTGGCACACAGCCTTTATCCCACATAGTAACTCATAAGCCAGGTTCTCTGGGGTCATCTTTAGGCAGGAGTAAACAAGAGGTTGTCTTAGGCCTCAAGCTGCAGGACCTACAACAGCAGATCCTCTAAGAAGAAAAGAGAAAAACAAAAACAAACAAACAAAAAAACACACACACAAACAAACAAACAAAAAAACCTATAACTCTGGCCATAACTCTCCTACTTATAAGCAAAGACTTCAAGATTTGTGCTGTCGAGAGAGGCATCGCTGGAGTTGCACGGAAACAAATGCAGAACTGAGGAAGAATATCAGGTGGCCGTAGTGATCTGTAGGCCATGGCCTCTGATGCTCGGACAACTGAAGCCCTGACTGAGCCCTGAATCCTGCAGAAACGGACAATGCCCATGCAGCCACTAGTCTCCGGGTTTCTCTTCCAAAACAGGGTAGCAAAAGCCTTTCTCTATATTTCTTTAAGCCAAATGGGAGCTCGTGCTCAAATGTAACTGGCTTTAAATAACAGTGAAAAAAAAAAGTGAAATGGGTTTATTGATCCTGTGGGTTTTGAGACTACAGATTGAAACTTGGTTACATTTCCAGGCTTTTCCTTTCAGTTATGAAAGCAAAATATTCCTGTGTGTATGTATGTACTTATATGTTTATATATATATATACACATACATATGCTTGACTTTCTCAGATAGTTACTAGTCTCCAGGAACCGTTACTCTAATTAAATGTCTAGCACTACAAGATGCACAATGAAATTATGAATGCTGGCAATAGCTGGCAACAGACTCGGATGTTTTAGTATTTTCAGACATCATAGGAAAATACTCCATAAATACAAGATCGCTGACACACACTGTAGACATTAGTCTGGAATGACTCTAACTAATCATTTGCTATAGGTCTTTTAAGAGTCACCCTAATAGTGAGGTCTAACAATGATCTAAACTCCGTTAGAGGTTAGCTCCATTAGCTAACAGACGCTTTATAGGTAGACAGTACTTTTTAATTTATATTAAAGGTATTTCCTATGCTCACACTAAGTAGAAAGTAACTGATATAAAGGAGAAGAAATAAATGCTTCTGATAAACACTGGCTGCCCTTTCTGTCAAAATTATCTCATGCTCTGTAAATCCTCTTTCTAAAACACATCATAGCGTCTAAGAGCACACATAAAAAAAAGAGGTAGCAGCACTGTTGTGCATTCAGGGCTGATCAGAGATGCAATAAGGAAAAAAAAAAGATGACATATTCCTGTGCATCAATCAGTGCCGCTTCAAGTTAAAGGTGTATCGTTACAATAATTTACACCCCATAACATGCAGACTATGCAGAATAGTCTTCAGCTAGCCAAATACTTCTTTGTATGCATATATAGTCCAACTAGTTTGAACAAGGAAAAAAAAAAAAAAGTGAAATTGTTAGTGAAAGTGAAAGGTGTTAATTCAGTGTCCATCAAGCTTTCCCCGCCCCCCCCGCCCCTTCTAAACCTTCTAAACAACACTCTGACTCTGTTGGTCCATGTTTTTCTCCCTCTGTCCAATATTTACCCACAATATTAACCACTGAACAGAAGTGAACCAATATAATGGGATATTCCCTTCCCTTCCCTCCTAACTTACATTTCTTTCATTTCTTTTTTTTTTTTTCTCCTTCTGCATCATATGAAGAAAACTGGGGAGTGCTAAGAATAAACAAATGTTCAAAGATAGAAAGAAATGCATGTTTTCACCATAAACTTTTATATGATTTGAGAAGAGAATGGAAAAAAAAAAAGAATTCAATAGTCTCTGAAAATATACTGAACAGAAGATAAATATCAAAGTGATTATATGAAGACAGTAACAGATAAAACGGTGCAACAATAACTTATATTGTTCGTGGAGAATGTAATTTGTCTGAACATACACATTTCTTTTTATGGTAATAATTCCTTCTGGTTAGTGAGCAGCAATTATTAATGATTCTGGAGGTAGGTATTTTGGGGGGCAGAAGATGCATTGGTAATAGAATTTGATACAAAAAGTTTAAAAGAAGCTTCTTATCTATTTGATGGATTTACTTACGTGACTTAAAGGAAAAGCTGCCTTGGATTCTCTGAATAGTCAATGGAAAGACAGACATGATCTACATTTAAAAGCCTAGACTAAATTATCCCATTATATTGGTTCACTTCTGTTCAGTGGTTAATATTGTGGGTAAATATGGGAAAAAAAAAAAGAAATGAGGGAAGGCGAAGGCGAAGGGGAACAGTTTCTCTTAATAGCTTCAAAATCCTTATCTGTCTTCATTTTTAGATTAGAGTCCACAGGAATTTATTAGACCCACTGCTAGAAATTTACAAAATAGAAAATGGTAAAATTGAGATCATTTTCTTATCCTTCATGTTGCCAAAGCTTATTTATATGTTTAATGCTTGGTTTGCAAACAGACACATTTAAATAAATGGAACTTCTACCATGGCGTCGGGAAAGCGTGGATGTCTTTGCAGTCTCTGAGCCTAAATAAATATGCATATTTTCTCTCTTTTAGTCTCACTAAGGAAAGTTGTAGAATGTTTAAATATCATTAGCATGCCTTGTCATATTGTATTATCACTATTATGATGCATTTTTTCTCAGCCTAGTGATGTATTTTAATAATGTAAATGGCACATTTCATTTTATTGTCACTTATCACAAAATAGTTTTAGTTTATGATATTGCCCAATGAAGAAAAAAAAAAAGTATCCTAACGCAACAGAATTGGGAAATACTTAAACATTAGTATAAAAATATAGATATACTATAGAAATATGTAAATGTTATAGCTCTGGAAATAGTACAATATATTATTTTTACTCTTTCCAATTTTAAAATAAGCATCACAAAAGCTACAAGGAATGGTGTTACTAGGAAGACTTTTTTTTTTTTTTTTCCCCCAGAGGCATACCCATAGAAATGATGAGATATTATACAAAATAAGTCACTAGTTTACGGAAGAATAGTCTATTACTTTTTCATAGTGTCTCTCAGATGAAAGTTAAGTCATACCCTGAAGAATGATTTCTCTTTAACTTAAGGGAGTTTCTGTGTGAAAACTATCCTGTGATTATTTGACTTCAGTCTTTCTTTGGAGCAAAAGAGATGAGCTCAGATAATGAAAACATTATAGAAAAGGAAGACTAAACCAGAGAAGCAATATTTTTTGAGTATCTTCAAGGAGACAACAGCCTATTATTTTCTCTTGAAAGGAAAACAAACACCTCGTTGCTGAAATGTAACATTCATCATTATTGTGTGAGGTCTGGTTCCATAAATTTGTTACCTTTGTAGTATTTTAAAAAGATTAATGTCTTTCATATTTTTGATAGCACAATTCCTTACTGATTTTAACTGCTAGAAGATCAGAATGTTCATGAATGTGTAAATAGATTATATATCTCATTGTGTAAAAGAGATTATATATCTCATTGTAATGACAGGTTCCTGCAAATCAAAACAAAGCTGACAGCAAGGTTGACTGACAGAGATATTTGCAACCTAAAAAAAAAAAAAAGTTACATTGCTCGTATCTTCACTTATCTCATTGAGCATTGTTATTTGTCATAAACTGTAAATATGACTTATATCACACACTTGTTAAAAATGCCATGTTGCCTTTAAGGAAGCTAAAGTTTTCTACACCTTCAAGGTAGAATTAATTTGACAAATAGTATTCTAATTGAAACATACAGTAAAAATATTAATGAAAGCATGTGGAGAAATAGTGATCCCTTTGTTCCATGTAGTATTCAAATACTGAATTATAATTCAAAAACAATGAAGGATGTTTCATCATAATCAATAGGCAAGAGTTTTTTTCTTCACAAATGCTATGCTTCAAACAAAGAGAGAATGTCTCCTCTAACTTTTGGTATAAATCTGCAGTGAAAATATCTGCCTCTGAGCCAGTCACCCTAGGATCTTTTTATAACCCTTTTATAATTATATATATAGATATATATAAAAAGGAAATATTCTTCTCTGCTATTAAGATGAGAAAAAAAATCCTCTCATAAATTATATGCTTACAGTACAGTGTGGTATGCCAAATAATGACAAACGATTCACAAAGTTACAGTATCTTCTAGAGGAAAGTAAGAATTTAAAAAAAAATGTGATAAGATGATTGGGATTTATGGTAAGAGTTTCTAAGGAAAACTTGATGATAAGCAGACAAACTCAGAAGAGCAAGTTAAGTGTGGATAAATAGTTTTGTGAACATGAGGTCATAGAAATTCTGAACTCTTAAAAAGAAACTATAGGTGACTTTTGAAAAAATGAAATTCTGATCTGAGGCAGAGGAAAGCAGAATCAGAACTTCAAGTCCTTTTTAAGCATATTAAAACCACATCAATGAGAAACAAATACATGTGCTATATAAATGCAAACCATACGAAATACGGGTGGTGTTTCTAACACAGTGTCAGAAATCTAGTCAAATGAAGGCAAAACATGGGGTACTATCCCACAAATATACTTCTTGTCACGGAACAAGTGGTGGTGGTGGAGGGTTAGTGACACAATGTACTTCATTCATGTGAAAGAAACAGTAATAGGTTTTATTGATATGGACAATGGTTTCACAAGATTCTATGGCAAGGTCGCTTATTATTTACTGCATGGAGGTTCAAGATAATAGAATTATCAAGGACACTCTACCATTGAGTCATAAGGTTCAGATTGGACCCCCTTGCTTTCCAAGCTCCTTCTGAGAGGAGTCTGGGTGCAGCTGGATCCAATCCTAGTCCCAGACCTGGTCAACAGCTTATGACTGAGGGATTTTTGCACAGTTACAAAATAAAGTTTACAAGTTCAGAAAGAGAGCATGTTACATTCACTTACCACAAATCTGTTGTAGCAAGGATCTCTTAAACCCAAGGAGTATCCTTGAGAGGAGTCCCTGCTCCTGGCATGCAGCCCACTACCATGCATGGAGAGCTCAATGGGCTCTTGAGCTGTACCCATATTTATTGGATAAGATGATTGACTTGTAGTCATTCTTTCATTTCAGAGCACTTTTGGCTGGTGTATGCACCATTAGCCTTATCTCCCCATCAGGATGCAGCCATCAGGACTGTTACTGCGGATTAATGTCTCAGCTGGGGAAGAAATCAGGGAGGCAACTACCAGGATCAGATAATATCACTGGTGGTTAACACCTGAATAGGGCTATGTGTGAAAAGTGAGGTTGGGCTGGGAAAGGAGCATATCTGTCACACTTCTATGGGATAGGTTTCACAGTAACAGCAAAATAGATAAACTAGCAAAGTGCAATGATGCTATAAATGAAACTCTGAGTTCCATAAAGTACCAGGAAATGACAGACTATCTGTGTACTGAAACTGAAATATGGATCGTCTCAAGCCTTAGAAAGAAAAACCTGGAAAATGTATGAAACTAAGGGTATATTTTTACCATCCAAACAAGGTACAATGGGCACTGTGACCAACTCCATGTCTATAGATAACTAGGTGTAATGAGGGCAGAAATCATTATAATGGCATCTTTCAGCTACCTGAAGGAAGCCTACAGTAATGTCACAACAAGAAGATTGAAGGTTAGTCACAGCACCTTTCTAGAGAAACTATTCAGGAAATCCACAAATGAAATGAGAACAATTATTTTGTTTCTGATATATGTATGGTACATGGTTCAAATGTGTCTATAGAAGAGACATGTATATGTGATTATAGAAGATGCATATAATTTATTCTAATTCACAGGAAAAGCTGCCCTAAAGAAAATCCTCCCCAGTAAACTGTAAAATCAATGAAATGTGAGGAAAAAAAAATAAAGAGGATATAAAGGAAACATTAAAATAGGACATAATACTTTCAGGTAGTACAAAGCTGTTCAGGGACACTATGTTAAAAGGTTAGATTTAATGTATAATATCTATCAGAAGACAACATAAAAAATATTCTTCATGTTCAAAAAAAAGAAATTAGAGAACTCCAACAAGGTAAATGGACAGTCATAAAATTTAGGTCAAAAAGACTAAGAGAAAGGTATTAAAACTACTAATAAAACACACTAGAAGTGGGACTAGTCAAAAAAATGTTGAGCCAATGATCATTGTGTGCATGAGCCTTCATGGTAAGTAGTCACAGGTGACAAGCTAAACCAATTCTTTTCAAAAGGGTTCAGATGTTAAAAAAAGGTTCCCTTAGCAGCATTCATTAGGGAAGACAAAACAGAGGGAATACACTAGACTGAAGTATCAGTTGAAGAGATTTCAGAGCAATCTTATAAACTGGCTAAAAAAAAAAAAAAAAGTCATCACTATTTACTCGTGTAACTGTTCTTAAAGGAACTAAAGATGTGAAATTGTCTAATTGTCAATTCTAAGAATTTCTGAGTTAAAATACTCTCATTACCCAAGTAAATAGAGTCAATAGTAGAAACTACATAAAGAGGAATGAGATGGATGGATGGATAGCTGCATAAATCTATATAATGCAGAAAGATAAGTGAGATCATAACTCATTAGGAAATAATTAAGTTTGTGAAACAAGAAAAGAGAGGTCTCTTTTCACACAATGTGTAATTCAATGTAATTTCAAACTGTGTAATTCATCACTACATTAGATTTCTGATTTCAAATTTGTGGATGAATGCAGAAAGCTGTTAGACAATATATTTATGAAAATCTGTATGAAAACAAAAAGCTGTTAAAAAACATACTGGAGGAAGTCCCTAAACCCTACATTTCTGTAACTGAGGAAGATACAGTTATGCAAGTATTGTACAATTCCTCTCTTCTATATTCTTCTAAGTTCATTACAGAGCACTATCTGAGAGGTACTGAAATAAACAAAGATTTAGTATGACTTATTAACAGTCATTTTCATGTATATCATATGTCCAACATATGCATAATATGTAATGAAAACAGTTAAATTAGATTGCACAAGAAATCTTTTATATGTCATTTCCTATTACATTTTGATATTATACATTGTGTTCTTTTTAAACAGAATGATATAGAAAGATTCACAGAATCACAGAATGGTTGAGGTTGGAAGGGACCTCTAGAGATCATCTAGGCCAGCCTCCCTGCTCCAGCAGGCACACCTACAGCATGTGGCACTGGGTGGCATCCAGGCGGGTTTGGAAGACCTCCAGAGAAGGAGACTCCATGACCTCCCTGGGTAGCCTGTTCCAGGGCTCTGTCACCCTCACAGGAAAGAAATTTTTCCTCACATGGAGATGGAACTTCCTGTGTTTCAATTTATACCCATTACTGCTTGTCCTATCACTGGCCATCACTGAGAAGAGCTTAGCCCCTTCCTCCCTACATTCCCCCTTCAGGTACTTATACATGTTCATCAGATCCCCTCTCAGCCTTCTCTTCTCCAAGCTAAACAGGCCCAACTCACTCAGTTTCTCCTCATACGAGAGATGTTCCAGTGCCTTAATCATCTTTGTCACTCTCCGCTGGACCCTCTCTAGAAGCTCCATGTCCCTCTTCTACTGGGGAGCCCAGAACTGCATATTCCAGGTGCAGCCTCACCAGAGCTGAGAAGAGGGACAGGATCACCTCCTTTGACATGCTGGCAACACTCCTCCTGATGCAGGCCAGGATCCCATTGGCCTTCTTGGCCGTGATGGCACGCTGCTGACTCATGGTTAACTTTTGGTCAACCACCAAGCCATTTCTGCATGACTTGCAAAAAAAAAAAAAAAAAAAAAAAAAAAAAAAAAAAAAAAAAAAAAAAAAAAAAAAAAAAAAAAAAAAAAAAAAAAAAAAAAAA
>VZSG01000272.1:210360-239428 GCA_013398315.1 Nothoprocta pentlandii | reverse complement strand
TGACCATGAGACAGCAGTGTGCCCTGGTGGCCAAGAAGGCCAACGGGATCCTGGGGTGCATTAAGAAGAGCGTCTCCAGCAGGTTGAGGGAGGTGATCATCCCCCTATACACAGCCCTGGTGAGGCCACATCGGGAGTACTGTGTCCAGTTGTGGGCTCTCCAGTACAAGAGGGATGTGGAGCTGCTGGAGAGAGTTCAGCGCAGGGCTACGAGGATGATCAGGGGCCTGGAACATCTGCCATATGAGCAAGGGCTGAGAGAGCTGGGCCTGTTCAGCCTGAAGAAGAGAAGGCTGAGGGGGGACCTGATCAGGGTGTATAAATACCTTAAGGGAGGGAGTGAGGAGGAGGGGGCCAGCCTCTTTTCAGTGGTGGACTAGAGGAAATGGCTACAAACTGAAGCATTGGAAGTTCCACAGGAACTTAAGAAAACATTTCTTAACAGTGAGGGTGATAGAGCACTGGAACAGGCTGCCCAAAGTGGTTGTGGAGTCTCCTTCTTTGGAGATCTTTAAAACCCACTTGGATGCAGCCATGTGCCACATGCTCTAGGTGACCCTGCATGTGCAGGGCGGTTGGACTAGATGACCTTTAGACTTCCCTTCCAACCTTAAGCATTCTGTGATTCTATAGCTAGCTAATTTTCAAATAATATTCTGAAAAGGGTGAACACTCCACTGGTTTCTGAAATTAAATTTTATTTTTTAATTTCATATTCAAGATAGTAGCATTTTTTCATTCATTTCACTCTACTTGCCATTCTGGGAGAGAACTTAAGGCACTAGATGAAACTAAGACACCTAGAAGATATCAATTACCAACAGAAGTTGGGATTATTATTAGGTTTTGTACTTCTGTTTCTAAAGAAAATGTCAGAAAATATAGCCAACTGTAATAAAAAAAAAAAATTAAGCAGATTCACAGTTTTTAGATGACATTCATCCTTTTCTGATTCATTTCAGATTTTTATTTTCCTGCTTTGTAGCTGGAACTCAAACACTCAAGATCCTGTTTTTATCTCAATTCTAGCCTTACTAGCAGCAAGTTTATCCCAAACAACTAACACTCAGTAAGACTTTAAATAAGCCAATTGACAGAACTGCCTAGATTTTATTTCCATCACTGTCTGCAATGTCTGAGTTGTGTGAATATGTTGGAAATTTATCGAAAGTGAATGACTTGAGTGAATTTGCTAGGTGGAGCAGGTTTTCTAGAGAGGCCATGTCATCTCTGTCCTTGGCAATTAACAGGACAAAGTCTTGAACAATCTGATCTGATCCCTGAACTTGCCCTGATTTGTGCAGGAAGAACTAGAGATGTCATGAGATCCCTTCCACGATCTCATGGCCTGAAAGATGCTTTAATTTCTTCTGTATTATGTCAGCAAAATAGTAAAGAATAACTTCAGAAAAATTTTAGTCATTTACCCTCAAAAACAAAGACCTGTTGTATTTAATATGTCCCTTTTGGTGAAGTAAGAATGGTGATATTTTGGGAGTTGGTTTGCTGTGGTGTGTGGAATATATTGCTCAATCTTTGTAGAATAAATTAGGAAAAACAACAAAAAAAGGCCTATTTGCTTTTATTTTTCTGTTTTTCTGATGTTTTACTTCAGAAAACTGATGTTTTCTGGAGAAAATATGCCTGTGTCTGTAATCATTCCTACAAGCAGCTATTGAGAGGTTAACCTGTACATATGGAAAAAGAAACATGGGAATGAATTCCACAGGGAAAATAAGATTATATTTTCTAATACGTCAAACAAGCCCTTTTTATTGTGAAACATACATCGTAAAAAATACCTCCACTTAATGAATCATAACGTATTATGTTAGTTCATTGAAACTGTGACTGAATTGATGGCAATTCTTAAGGGAAAGGGGCAGCTGGGAACCTGGACCCTGAATGTGGAGCCCTTTTGCAGGTTCTTCAGCCACCAGTCTGTCCAATGTTTGAGAGAAGTAATACTTGGTCTACAGATGCTCCAGTCTCTCTCCTTCTGGCTCCCCTGTGGCTCTGCGAAGGGACACAGTTTGTTTCTGCACTATGAATGACACAGCTGGATTTCCATTGACTATGCTCCTCAACTATGCAAAACAAAACAAGCTTCAGTAACTTGGGTTCCCTCCAGCCCTACAGGACTCCAATAGCTTTTGCTGTAGAAGATAAGGATGCTCAACAGAGGTCTCCCAAGCCATGTAAATGGTTGCTCCCTTTTACCAAAGATGTCCTTTAGCCTTTAGCAAAGTGTACAAAGATAATGCATGCTTTGCTCTCAAAATTGCTAACAATATATACAAAATGCTTTAAATGGAATTTGAGAAATAGTTTATGGCTGTTTTCTGTGTAGCATCCTGTAAGCATCAGAGCAACATCAAGAAAAGCGATTATAGCTGGCCTAATTTGCAGTGTTCATGTTGCATGCATTTATACAATTGCCACATATTTCATAGACATCTCAAGGATGACTGCATGCATTTTAAGACGTTTTTACAAAGCATATTCACCAGTTGCTTCTGTAGCACATAAAACTCATACTTTGTCTCTAAAACATCCTCAGACAGCCTTGCAGATGCTTAAGGGTTTCTTTTTTTGTTGTTATTTGTTATTTACAAGGAGTTTTTATTCAAGACAAAGCATAGCAAGCTGCACATTATGGTGGACTAAGAAAATAAATTTTAATGTAAACAATCTAATATTCTTTATTGGTAATATCTTTAACAATGGATATATATTGACTGTACAGTACATATCGACAGTGAGTTTCTTATGGTGGCTTTCATTTTAAAGGAGTATTTTTGTTCATTGCTTTTTTAATAAAATGTAAAGATTGTTTCCCACTGATAATCACATGCTCTAATTTTCCTGCTTTCTTAATCCAGTCAAGTTCTATATGACTATAAATGGACCTTTTCTGTTCCTTCTTCTTCCCTTTTTCTGTGATACAGCTTTTGTTTTTGTTTGTTTGCTTGAAGAGCCAAGTATGCTAGTTTGTTTAGGCAGTCTTTAGGATTTGCAGTAGAGATAGTTTAAGAAGCTTAGAGACTACAAATTTCTACCCGTGTAGGTAGTTTTTTTCCTTTTAGCATCAGCAAAATATCTGCATATGCAGCTGAGAAAAGAACATTGACATGGGAGAAATGGGCATTCTGGGTGAGATTCATCTCATCTAACTCTAGCTTCTTGAAAAATAGGCATCTAGTCAAAGCTATTTGTCCAGGTCTCTTCTCCCTCCTCTTTTAGTCAGTGGAGAGAAATAGATACTGCCACAGGCAATTCATCCCCTCCTATCTCTGCCACAGAACCAATGTAGGATGAATTACCTTCTGGGAGTTGTATATTTCTCTTGAGTAACTGACTGAATATGGAGGGTAGATTTTTAGGTTGGAGTAGCCATTTAACTTTCAGATGGCTAGTTGAGGTGAATCATATGTGCTGTGTACATTTGTAGCTCAGACTACCTGCATGCAGAGAAATTACAGAGCTCGCAAAGTCATTTTGTATGCTGGTAATGAATAGTTTCCATGTACTGTTACAAAGAAAATGGTGTTTGCAAGGACTGTTGTCCCAATCTTTCATTTGCTCCTGTGCCAGTGAAATGCTGAGTTCAAAGAGATAGCAATTATCAAGCCAGCAGTGGGTGAAGGCACTGAGGAGCATAAGGGCAGAATGGGCAACTAGCAAAGCTTTCAATAACTGAAAATCAGTTAATGAAAGAAGTCAGTGGTTATCAGGACTTTGCATAATCACCGATAAGCAAATTATGACTGACTTTCAGCTTCCTAACAACACACTGTTTAAGATTCTTCAGAGGGTTCATTTCAGTACTTGGGAAGTGGTTTGAGAAGTTCAGTGAGTACTACAGAGGCAGTGAACCATATTGTTCCAGGTCAACTACAGCAAAAGTAGTTCAGGAATTAACCTATGAACAAGAGACTGTGGACTACAGTAGTGTGCTTGGACACATGAATTGCAAAAAAAAAAAAAAAAGCAAATTTGATCTTCCATGCTTACTTATAGGCCTCTGGAGTCAGAGTGTTTGAAATAGGATAGGAAAGATAGAAATTCTGTCTGGGACTTTCATAATTGAAATAATAACAGAATTAAGAGATACATCTAGGTTTTGACCTGAATTTTGATCAGGGTATATCCTGTCAATATTAATGTTAATAGAGATATAATATGAGCTGTTTAGATTCCTAAGATATTTTTATTGTAAGGTCATTTGGGACAAGAAAGATTTTCCATAAATATATTTTCAGAAGCATTTAGGCTACCTATAATTCTATCTAAAATTTTAAAATAATCTCTGTTATTCCCCCAGTGAAATCACAGAAATGTGAAATTTATTGCTGAACTCTTTCTCTAATTGGAGGAGAATACAACTTTTGCTTGATTTATAACTTTCTAAGCAGAGCAGCTTTGGGAAGCTGTGGAAATGTTTTTTTTTTTGTAGCTTTCATGTTGTCATCTGTAAAGTGACACTATACTAACACTATACTAACATTGTTTGTTTGTTTGTTTGTTTGTTTTTTTGGTATCAGCTAGGAAGTCTTTTGTGTGTGCTCACTGTTGCACAGATTCAGTTTGTCCTTGAATCAATCACCATGAGGTAGTTTCCCAGAAGAGCTAAAAGAGATTAAACAGAAATATGAAATGGAAACAGAGAATATACATAGGATATCAGGATATTCCAGATTTTGCTACACGATTTCTTTTGCAACCTAAGAAGAGTTTGAGAGAAGACTTGAGGTTGAACATTAGAGGCACTATCATTCTAGCTTGTTTATTCAACAAATTCTGTACATTTTCACTATAAGTTTCCATTGAAGAAAAATTTCTGTACATCTTAAGATCTTGGCTTCACCAAGTAACTTTCTGAATTGCTACACTTTGTGTAAATAGTACCTTGACACATTAGTGAACTCTCCAAACTGACAATGTTCTGATAATTTCTTTAATATAACCAAATATTTAGAACTTTTTTCCTTCAGTGGAAATAGAATAATTCATACCTGCCAGCTTTATCAATTTCATATCCGTGCTATATACACATACTCTATATACCCTGGTGGACAAGCTTAATATGAGTCAATAGTGTGCCCTGGTGGAGATGAAGGCTGACTGCATAGTGCAAAAACAGATTGAGGGAAGTGATTATTCCCCTTTACTCAGCAAACATGGGATCAGTACTAGACTACTGTGCCCAATTCTTCTCCTCCAATATAAGACAGATTTAGAGAAATTGGAAAGATTCCTGTGAAGAACCACAAAAATATTTGAGAACGCAAATATATGATTTAGGAGTAAGTGTCAAGATTCTGATTAAGTTGGACTAGCCCAGAGATGAGAAGGTTAAGGTGGTATCTGTCTGCGGCAGTCCACTGAATAAAGGGAAGAAGATGGATCTGAACTATTTTTAGATGTGCATGATGAAAGGATAAGTAATACAGGCAACAAGAATGATCCTGGCTGACCTTGAAGGGAATAAAAGTCAAAATAAGAACTGCTGTGCAGTGGAGCTGGCTAGTCAGACTGGCTGTGGAATCTCCACTTTTTAATATTTTAAACTATGCTGAGAAAAAGGTCAAGCACAATCTGATCTAACCGGCCCTTCTTTGAACTAGACTCAATAGTTCGCAGAAATCTAATGTAGCTTTTTTTTTAAAATGTTTCCATGACTCAAAAATAAATTTACAATAATGAAAAAAATGCTAATAAAACACTTCCAATATTTCATAAATTTCCTCCTATATAAATGCACCATGCACACACATTTATACACGTCTTCCAGTCAAGTCTGTGTTAGATATGATTTACCTAGCTCTCTATGCATATCACAGAATCACAGAATGCTTGAGGTGGAAGGGACTAAAGATCCCTTCCAGTCTTCCCAGTGGCTATTTCTGATACCTACTGCACTATGCTAAGAAGACAGTATAACTTACCTCTCAGTTTAGTTTTTTGTTTTAGAAATGAGTATTTGTATATGCTTTCACATATATAAAAACATAACATACAACATTATTGCGTATGTGTATAGTATCATCAGTTCTTCCCAGATACAGAACAGAAAAATTAAAATCAATAGTTTCTGTGACTCACATAACAATAGACAATAGTACTTACATGTATATATCCACATATCAAGAACCAGTTCACAAATTAGCCCAAAATTATGGAGAGAATTGAAGATTACATGTAGACTTTTGTGATTCTGTAAATATGTTGAAAGAAAAAAAATACAATATGACAGCTGTTTGACTCACAAGAAGCAGCAATTAGCATTATAATTATAAATCTAGTTTGTAGAGTGGTTTGTAAAGTTGAAAAAGTGCCCTCCTTTCCCTCCTCCCCCAAAAAAGAAACTCAAATGTTTAAAAGTTTCAATAACCTCAAAAGTTTCAATATTGACATTGTTTTGAGATTAAGAATAATGTAAAGTTTTGTTTTGAGACGATCTTTTTTTTTATTATTATTATTATAGCTTTCATAGGTAAGTCCTGCCTATATCCCATATTTCAATTTCAGTTTAGCAGACTACTGTGCTCTATACTTCACAATATTAGCTATACTTCACAATATTAGCTATACTTCACAATATTAGCTACTTTCTCCCAGTTACAGACTAATGTTAGGAAAAACCTGAACTTCTTCGCTATCTCAGTCAGCATCCTCCCCAGGCAGGAATGTCTCAGAGCTGGTGTGATCTCGAAAAGCAGCGGGGGAATGCAGCTGACTCCATGTTCACATATATCTCTGACTCAGTAAGTTTTGCTGTCTTTTGCAACTAGTGAAAAGAAACAGCCAGTCTTCAAGTATGATTCATCTCATCCTAGAATGAATGCTTAAAATATATGCATTTATACTTTGATAGGTAAAACTGGGCTAGATGACCCTCCATGTTGCTTTGTTGCTTAGGGCTTGATTTATTAGGGACATTTATCTCCACCACATCAAACTCTTTTTGACTGAACTGGACTCAGTTTGAAACATAACCAAGCAGATATATAGGCTTTGCTTAAGAAATGTGTTTTAGTTTATATGAGGCATTTTGGTCACTTTCACATCTCTTGTTAAAGTAAAAATTGAAGATACAGGGATAGAAAATAATGATATATGGGGACTGGGCTGTCCTTAATTCATTTTTACTGTGAATGAAAATGCATAATGATAATTCATTCTTTAACATATTTTAGTTATATAGTACAATTATAAATTTAAGTCTTTAAGACTTTGTGGTAAAGGACAGTTAGATATAGCAAAATATCAGCATAAGATTTTGTCTAAAATTTCTGTCCTTCTGTCTAAAATTCTGTATTACGTAGAAGAATGAAACTGAAAATAAAATGAAATAACCAATTAAGTGTTATACTTCCACACTTCAAGGAACTACTATTTTCTTACAGGATTATTTGACTGAAGGTGAGATGAAAAAATTCTCCAAAATCCAGGATGTCCTCCAACCATTCTTTGACAAGATTCATGTTTAATCTCATGATTGATCTCATTGCAAGCAGCTACTGTGTTTAGTAATTTCGTTATGGAGGTGAGAAAGCAGTGAGGGTTAGAATTAAGGCAACATTTAACCTTGAAGGATCTGCTTGGCTGACCAAATTATCAGTTCACTGTCAAGTCAGCAGTACCAATTAAGTACATTATCAAGTAAAAGGCTTTCAATCCTTGTTTTACAAAAGCCACACATTTTCCTAACTGCAATGTAATAGTACCCAGGTGCAAGAAAATCCATCCTGATTATTTGATTGCAATGAATATAGTGTTGCTGTGGTGAAGATTCACACTGCTGTGATGTTTCACAGTTACTATAATGCTAAGTATATGCAGGGAAAGGATATTCTACCTACCTATATTTTTGAGGTTTTTTTTTGCATTTGATTTCCCTGCAGTAGTAGGGAGCTTGCACTTTTGTAACAACATGGTACACTTGGCCAGGGAATACACCCAGCAACTAACTCAGCAAAAAGAAACACACAAATAAATAAATAAATAAGTACTTGCTTTCAACTCATTCATCTGTTTCTCTAAGGAACCAGATGAATACTACCGTGGGCACAGTGCCTGTGTGTGTGGAAAGGAAACAGTGGGATATAAAGCTGGAGACAGGAAGATGGACAGGTTAGTAGCAACAGAGTAAAAGGTGCTTTCACTGATCATAAAGCTGTGCCCTCAGTCACAGACACTTTCAGAGAAAAAATTTTGAAGTACAAGTAATTTGCTGTGACTATTTTAAAGTCTCATTTTTTCATCAGGTGGTATCTTGTTAGAACCATTTTAGGTACTTACTATCAGGGACCATCAATATCCCAGCTGTACGATAAGTATGGCTGATGCCTCTGCACCTCAGACTTAAATACCAATCCCAGTGATCCAGATACTGAAAAGGAATGGTGTGTCTTTAGACAGAGCAAGAAGAAAATATTTTGAAAATGTTTTAAATTTTGTTGGGCATAGAAGATGGAAAGAGTGCAGAATTTTGTTGTAAGGCTTGTTTTCTTCAGACTTACAGACAAAGTATAAGTACCTAAAAATTGTGATCTGTTTTGTTAGACCCACTTTAATGAAGTACCCTGGGAATACAGTATTGGCATTGCTAGTAACAGGCCAGAAGCTCAGGGATGAGTTCTCAGGAGGCCTCAAGACTAAGGCTTAGCTCTAATAGAAATTGTTTTAATTGACATATGTTTATTTTTGTTGTTGTTTATCTTAGTATGGTACCACCATACTAAGGTGTAGTAACTTCACATTCTAACATAAGGATGTAGTACAAATAAATACACATCTGACACAATATCAGGGGCCTAAAGAAGTGACAACTTGATGCAGCACTTTGCAGATCCCTCACCAGAATGAAATCGCTGATCTCGGAACTGACAATTATTTCTCGGAACTGACAATTATTTCTCTTTCTTTAGTAACTACATCCTAACTTGTATTTGAGGTTTCAATTATACTAAGGTTAAGGTTAGGCTTCGAACAGTGAGAAAGCCTAGATCACTAGCTGTTGTGGGGCTGCCTAGGGCATGCCAAAGACCATGCGGGTCTGCACTGAGATTGCTCCCAGGACCACTTTGTCTTCCCAGCCACTTGGAGCCCCAGAGTTATAGTGCCCCTCACATTAGTAATAGGCTTAGGCTTAGGGTTAGGGTTAGGAGCCCAGGAACGGAGAAGGCCTAGATCACCAGCTGTTGTGGGGATGACAAGAGCAGGCCAAGGGTAATGCAAGAATATACCAATGTTACTCCCAGGAACACTCTCTCTGCTCATCCACTTGTGGCCTTGTGGTTATAGCGCGCCTTGCATTGCTGGTGGGCTTAGGGATAGGGTAAGGGTTGGGATATTGAGAAAGCACAGTGAGGCAGATGGAGTGGGGATTTCAAAGGCAGGCCCAAGGAAATGCAGGGATATTCTAAACAGTCAATTTAACTCATCTCACACAAACAACCGTTCTGAACTAAGTATAAGGGACTTGGTCAACAATCAGGCTGCTCCTGCCTTTTGTTTATTTACTGCAAATACTACTGTCCTTCCTAGGTCTATTCTCCTTTCTCTGGCTGCCACACGCTGGGACAGGAAGGCAAATGCATTTTGGGACACGACTGATTTACCCCTTCTTCATCAGTCCCCTGGAGCCTCTTTGAAACTTTTTGCAATGATATCAACCAAAAGGATAAGGAAACACACACGACATGAGTTGGCCATGTACAATGGCCTTGTGTGCAATGTTCTCACAGCCAGGTCTGCTGCTTCTGGTTCACCCGACTCCTGCTTGTGCTGAACTGCAGGGGCATTTTGTCCTGGGTTCCCTGCCTGTGCCTTTTAGCACTGTGCATAGCTCAAAATCTGCCCCAGAAATACTCCATGTGAGCCTGCGTGTGCCTGCGTATAGATGCATATGAATAAATGTGTGTATATATATATGTGTGTGTGTGTGTATATATAGTGTATGTGTATATATATGTGTATGTGTGTATATATACACACACACATATATACATAAAAGAGAGGGAGAGAAATAGCGCTTTGTGTGATATATGACTATTTGCTGAGCCATGGAAAAGGGGCAGCCAATCAGAGGTTGCCTTGAGGTGACATTGACATGAAGGCCTTGAGACCCTGCTACCCCCTATAAGGCACAGATGGGCACCCAGGTCATGTGACCTGGGAAGGCATGTGACCACCATGAGGAGCTGGGCTTCAGGGGCATGTGATCACCAAGAGAGGCGGGGCTTCAAGGTAAAGCGATTCATGTGACCATTAGTAGAAAGGCGATCATGTGACAAGCTGGGTGGATGGGATTTCCAGGCCAAGGCAGTCATGTGACCACTGGGAGGGTGCTGGCCTCTAAAGTTGAGGGGGTCATGTGACCTCTTGGAGGGGCACGGCTCAGTGCAGTGGGAGCATGTGACCACCAGGAGGGGAGGGGCTTCTGGCCCGGGGCTCATGTAACTACTAGGGGAGCTTCTTTTTCTAGGAGGTCATGTGACCCTGTGGAGGGGTGGGCCTTCTGGGCCACGGGGGTCATGTCAGTGTGGGACACGGCAAGGCCTGTAGGGTCATGTGGCCACATGATCACAGGGGAGGGGCATAAGTGGCAGAGCGGTCATGTGACCCCATGGTAGGGGCCTATACAGGAAGTTTGTTCTCGAGACCTGGCTCATCTCTCGGATAGAAGTAACTCTTAAGCTAAAACTGGTGATAACAACGTAATTGCCAAAGCTACCTTTGATGTTGATTGGCAGGAGAAAAATGAAAATAATAATAAAAAAATAGTCATGAGAAACCATAGATGGTTCTATTAAATTTCCCTGGTTTTCCAGAAAGAGCTCCAATCAATACTGCTTGTTAACTTTTCAGTAGGAATCATTTAGCATTGAGCTGGTGTGTTGTGCTGCAGAATGAAATTGGAAAGATCAATTGTAGCTATATTATTCACTCATCAATAGATCTGTTTCTTTATGCTAAGCCTTCATAGCAACATGTGTTCTCCCTTAGTATTTTTAAGGCAGATCACATCTGAAAAATTCTGTTCAGGTCCTAGAGTTTTTAATCAAGCTAAAAAAAACTGTGGGTGGGTATGTGCATTTATATAGTGTGGGTATATATATTTATATATAAATATACACACAGAGATATATAATTATGGCCATTGCCAGATATGAATTGTCGTGTTTTGCATGTTTCTTAAAGCCTTGACCTCAGAGAAGGCTAAAATTCAATTCTGCTAAGTCCTGCTAAGAAAGGTATCTTTTCTTACTAAGAAAGGTTTTTGTCTGCAGGTCCTGCTAAGAAAGGTATCTTTTCTTACTAAGAAAGGTTTTTGTCTGCAGGAGCAGAAAAAAAGAAAAAAAAAAAAAAAAAAAAAAAAAAAAAGAAACACCAGCAAGTCTTACAAAGTATTACATAGCAAGGAATGCATTTTAATGGAACATCTGAATGTTCAGGAAAACAGTGAGGAGATGTCAGGCTCCCTGCTCCTTCATCTGCCTTATTAATGACTACTTCTTTGCAGAGGATCCCTGCTCATGTTTATCACAGAAGTCAAAAACAGTGTTGGTTGTGAAGACACACTAAGCATGATCTCTTGGTCTAACCCTCAGAGACTATTAATATAAAAGATTTTTGAAGTCCAATGATGGACTGTCTCAACCTGAGATCATATACCACCTGTAGGGATGCTAATTTAAGAGTAAAAATTGTTAGGGAAAAGAGCAGATGGCTAAATACACAAACTACAGCAACTCTTTTATCTCCCATATTATAGTTTCAATTTTCTCGCAATTTCAAAGTTTCAAGTTTCTTGTTTTTTGTTTATTCAGCCATTTTTGTAAAGCTTTGCTTAAAAGGATTAGTGTTATAACAATCAATTTAAAAATAAGAGTTTGGGACCATCAACTGAAAATTTCAATATTCAGAAAATATCTCCCTCAAAATAATTGCAATTGCAGTTATTTATACTGTTTTTTTAATTCCTTTTTTTTTACCTAAAACCATTTTTTTTTTGTTTCTTTGTAACCTGTCTGAATCTGATCTTTTGTTAGATACAGATTTTCACATGTATAGCTATAACTGTCATGTTTATTGAAAGTAGTCTTTGTTTACTAAGAATAATTTATTTTAAATATTTACTTAGAAGCTAAAAAGATATATGACTTCAATAAAATCTTATCATGCACCAGACACCATTTTTGTATTTGGTAGGTTCAATTGTAGAAGGTCTGTGTTTTCTTTATAGTTATTGTGGAACTGTTACACATTTGTAGTATTTGTAGTAAGGTTTTTGGTTTTCCTTTCAGATGAAAGAGAATTTATGTCTAGTAATAACACAGTTACTACAATGTACAATCTTTACTCTTCTCTTTTTTTTTTCTTTTTTTTTTTTTCTTCCTACAGAAAAATTTGTTCTATTCAGACTTTGGGGACTTAATTAAATTAGCTATAGGGCATGAGAAAATATCTGCTTAATACAAAGGTTGCCATTTATTAGAGATTACAAAGGATTCAGGATATATTATGTTTCTGTTAAATACTAATTATCCTGAAATTATGATGTCCATCATGTTTTGAATAGTTTCTAAGACGTGTCATAGAACAGGTTTTCTGCTAGACATTCAGCAAGAAAAAGATACAGTGATTCCATTTAAGTAGACATTAAAAGAGAAGATAAAATACTGCTAAACCTATACTTTGCAAATGCCATGATTATATTGATTATAGCTGTCAAAAGTATTTTAGGTTTACCTTAAATAGGTTTACCTTACGCTACCTGTTTTTATCTATTTACACACCTCATCAGATATCCCTTTGCATCTCTTACTGAGTTTCCCTTTATTCATTGACTTCTGTTCCTTATTGAATTGTTTTTACCATACATAACAGGATAACATGATGTTGAGCGATACTTCTTTGTGTCAGGACTCCTAATGCAAATACAACAAAAAAGCAAGTATATTAAAAAATCACATCTTCTGCTTTGTATCACTTTTTATCAAGGCTACACTGCTTTGATTAATCTATATTGAAACACATAGTAACAGTGACACTATTTAAATACTGGATATATTACTTTCTACTACAATAACAACAACAACAACCACAACAACAACACAGCTTATTTTATCATCAGAGATCATCAGTGATTTGTTTTGAGAAATATCTTGGGAGAGATCTGTAGTCTTCTGCTTTCTTTCCAGTGTTCTTAACCATGTATCTGATTTCAGTGGCATCTTTGTTGTTTTTGTTACTATATCTCTCTCTGGGAGTTGTCCATCTGTAGTGTGTTCTGTGTGGCTTGCAAATGTTTTGAGTGCTAAATACAGTCCAGGGACTAGCAACAATAAACAAGTTAAACAAAATAATATAGAAAATTGAGTTGTATAAACTAAAGAGTATTAAGAAGCACTGGAAGGCAACTAGAGAAAAGGAAGTCTTTAGGTCAAATTTGGAGATATTATTAGCTCAGATAAAGGCACTTCTCACTGAATACTGCTGTTAAAGAAGCTAATTATACTCAGTTTTGTGTTCAAACTTATATCCCATCATTGATTTTTTATGGTATTTCTCTTAAACAGTAATTTGAAATTAATATTTAATATCAGCCTTAAGCAGATAATTACAATAATGGGAAATGTAGATGTGAAAATATAAAGAATTTCAATTTTAATCTTAATAAGGAATTAAGTCACTGCCAAGGTTACATTCTACTGGATGTAAAAGAGAATGATACTTGAAAGTGATACAGGCAAGAATATAGTTACTTAGAACTATC
The DNA here is from genome assembly GCA_013398315.1 of Nothoprocta pentlandii. Classification (NCBI taxonomy): domain Eukaryota; kingdom Metazoa; phylum Chordata; class Aves; order Tinamiformes; family Tinamidae; genus Nothoprocta; species Nothoprocta pentlandii. The sequence goes on along the minus strand of VZSG01000272.1, from coordinate 225,642 downwards.
CTGAAGTGTATACCACTTTTCAAGATGCGGATTTGTTATATCTTGGCTGAATCCGTATATGGTTTTGTGAAATTGGCAGTGAATTCCAGTTAATTTACCCTATATATTGTGAAGGGCTGATTCTCATACTTGGAACCTGACTTGTAAGTGTAAGTTGATTCAAAAAGGAAGGATCTATGAATATACCTGTAATTTGTAAGTGTGGCTGAAAGGCTGTATGCATATTTTGCATATTCCTCACTAATATAATTTTACAGGTAATCTGTATGTGCCATATAGAAAGTGTATCAATCATTATAGAAATGCTCACAGTTCATGAATTCCTGATTATCCTGATTCCAGGTCCTCAGTCAGTCTCTGAGTTACAGGATATTTGCTTTTGTTTCCAAGTGTCAAATGGAGTGGAAGAAATGCACTGAATTTAGAAAATAGAGGATTACAGAATCACAGAATATTCAAGGTTGGAAGGGACCTCTAGAGATCATCTAGTCCAACCATCCCGCTCAAGCAGGCACACCTAGAGCATGTGGCACAGGGGATTACTCATTTTCCCATAGTGTGCCACTGTCCACAAAAGCTGATTTGCAGAATTTCGGCATTTTTCAAATGAACATGGCATTACAGTGATGATACTTGATTGAAACAATTTTTTTAAACCTTGTTGTTATTATTATTATTAACTTTTTGAAGAAAGAAATCACTGTAATTTCCATTTTATACTTCTGAAATATTTTCTTAGCACTTGGATTTTTGCACATAATCCCTAAGGAATTATCTACTTGAGTGATGAATGAGTGGTAATTTACATCATGATAAGGAGGAATCTGATATCTGAGAATTTTTCTCTTTCTAGTTTTTGATTTGAAAATAGATTAAAGACAGAAGTATTGCAAAATCTGTAGGAGCAGAACTAAAGCCTCCTCAGGTTATGAATGCTGTTGCCATTCTAATTAATTTCAATGTAGCCAGCCATTATTTTTTTTTTGCGGATAGGGATTAATTTTGAAATCTACTGGATAATCTCAGATATTTTTCACAGTATTTTTTTTTTTTTTTTAAGAAATTAAGTTTAAAAGCACCTGGAAATATTTTGCAATAATCAGATCATCTGAAAAATGCAAAATCATTCATATTTAAAAAAATGAAGATGCTATTAAGAATGATTTTAATCACCTAATATTATGCATCATTTTTTTTTTCCCATGAAGATATCTCTACCTAACCTCACTCTTACATTTGCTCCTTATGCCTCTCGATGACAACACTAAAATAAAAATCTCTATATTTTTTGAATTACTGAGCCTTTCTGGCCTACCAAATTTCTAGTGACTTTTTTTTTTTTTCTTCTGCAATCTAGTGTCTTGTCTTCCTTCCCAAAGTTAGGCTGTCCATGGAAAGTATTTTTTTGCAGCATCGAATCATTGGTTGATCTGAACAACACACTATACGAAACATAGTTAAAAATGGATCTAAAAAGTAATCAGACGGGAAAAGAGGAGGAGACAAACAAGCACAAGACTGAGCACAAGATTGCAAGAAGCTGTTGTCAGTATAAATCAGGCTGGGACCAAAATGGCAGAGGAGAAAATGTACAACATTAAAAAATTGTTTGACAAGGAAGTTTAGTTTTCATGATCTAAAATAATCAACACATACTTATATGAAAAATAGGTTTCTATATACACATACACATACATATATGCATATATAGATATAGGAGAAATAAAAGCTCTTTTAGAGAGCACGTTTCTTAAATTATGACACTAATATCATATATCCAAAAGTTCCAGGATTCTATGTTTTTGTGAGCAAACATTCTCAACGTGTCAGTTGTTCCAGCAAAATGCGTGTCGCATAAGTTTCAGTAAAGCTTTCCATGTTTTCTGAAAGGAGTTTTTCAGTTCAACACTTACCTTTCAGAATTATAAACAAGTAAAACACTTATATTACAGTTTTAAAGCACAAGCTGACTTACTTTTCTTTCAACTTTGTGCTGCATATGAATAGTGTATTTGGAAGGTCATTGATGCTATAATTTTATTCCTTCACTCATAAAAAAAATAATTGCTATTGACAATAATATTTAGATGTTTCTCAGGAAGCATGAAAATGTTTGGGTAAAAAAAAATAGATGAGGTAGTGATGCTGTAGTTTTCCTTAAAAAAAGTAAGACCAGTCACAGATGTGGTAAACCGCAGCAAAGTCTTAACTTTGTTACAGGTATGTAAGGAAGTAATAGATTTCAGATTTCATTCAGGTAATGCAAAATCATCTGAAACGTGTTTTTTAATGATAATAGAGCATAAAAATATTGCCTCATAGCATAAACATAATCAGTCAGGATATTGAATGCAGGAAAAGACAGCAGAATTTTCTAAAGGTGAATTAAAAATTCTGAATTTCTTTTTTAAAGCTGGGCATTCAAACAAAATGAAGTACAGATAGCATTGCTCTTTGCATGTGTCATCTACTGATACACTTTCTTTCCTACAATTTTATAGTTGATCCAGATGGGAGTATCCCACTTAACAGCAGATGTTAGTCAGTGTGTTCTGTTGTTTCGAACAACAACTCTGTCCCCCCAATAACTGTTATCATTAGATAATTACTATTTTTTAGTTGGTAAGATACTATATTTTACTTTTTAACATGACTTTCCAAAAGTTCAGAGAATTCTGGATATTCTAATATATACGTGTATGCCATACCTAGAATATCTTAAAGCTATCTTGAAACACACTTTTTAGTATTTTTTTAATATAGATTTGAAGAAAAGTTTGTCTTAATAAATGGATATATAGTTTATGTTAGAAAATATACAGTGAACAGAGATACGCTGTTGAGAAAAGGCACACTGACATGCAGAAGATCGATGTATTATCAAATTAAATAAACTTTTTAATGAATAATCAGGTTACCTGATACAGGACTAATGTTCCACATGAAAAAGTATCAAATCTCACCATGATTAACAGTAAAAGTGGAGTTGCCTCCGGATTGAATATACAAAACTGTAATACACACCACTGAACTATCTGGTGCCATACTTCAGAATTGAGTATACTCAATTGATAACTCAGATAGTCTTACCATATTGATACATATGTAAATATTATCTTTATGGTTATTTGAAATATGAAATATGAAATTTGAAATTTGAAATATGAAATATGAAATTTGAAATATGGTTTATTGAAAGGAGACATACCTACCTGTCGTGCTTGTTTTTGGTCTGATATCCTGCCCTGAGGCCTGGTTGTAATTAGAATGCAGCGCTGTACTTGGGAGAGTATAAATCCTTTTGATGGAAGGAAATATGTGCTTCTAGACTGTGATTTGTCTCAGGTTAATGCAGATACCTGAAGTATTCAGATGAACCACTTCTCTGAAAGAGGTTGCATCTTTTTGTTGACTACATAGTTGGGTGTCAGCATTTGGTCAGAGAAGTTTTCCTCACATTCTGTGGTGCTAAGAAGAGTGTCTTTTGCCAGTTTCTGATGTAGTTATGTTCTCCCAATCTGAAACAGATATTTTAAAATTATATGGATACTGTTACTGACAAAGTAACATAGCAATGGTCATGATATCTGAATAACAATACACATAGTAATAATTTCATAACAATGTATTATGAAAATTACTATTTATACCAGCTATTTCTTGACATTTTATTACCTGTTTTTGCTTGTTTCAGTGAAATACCTTCCTCTATTTTTACCTCTGTTTACCTCTACTTTAAATCCCTTGCAACATCCAAAATAACAAAAAGATTTAATCACAGCAATGTTCATTCTAGCCGCTACATATGTAAGTATATTAACAAGTCATGTATTAGATCATGTCAGGATCCAAAATCTGACCTAAATCCCACCTTTCATATTTCTCAGTAATGTATATAGTTAAGTAACTATCTAAGTATTAGTAAGTATATATAACTAAAGTAGTGCATAGTTAAGACTATATATTTAGAGATATTGCTCTACTATATTTCTGCACTTTATAGCAATGACCAGGTTCTGAATCCTTTACTTAAGGTACTCACATCACCAGGATTATCCAGACATCCTGCAAATTCCTTTCCATAGTTTTACCCCTTATAAAAGCAAGCAGAAAGTCCTGAAGTTGAATAACTTAGCACTTCAATAAATCCATTAATTTTCAGTTACTGTAGCCACAGGACTTCAGAGAGATTGTATTAAATCTTCAGTTTCTTTTCAGTGCCTCTTCTGTCTCTCTCTAACCCTCACTTAAGGTTCAGTTTAGGTTGTATGCACACAAACACTAACATTGACAGCCCTTTTATATGCAAGCATTTTATTATTTAAAGCACCAATGAAATGACAAGACACATATAGCACCCTCCTTGACTGACAGACTTGCTTGTAACGTAACCTGTCAGAAAGATGAATGGTTGAAGCAAAAAGGAGTAAAGACTTGACATTCCCTGGATCACAGACTGGAAGCATTTGACACGGTACATCACTGACAAAGCATAGTGTTCTCAGAAACATAAATACATTCTTGATTTATATGTACATGCATATTTATATTTTTATTTATGTCTACCTTCTGTCCATGCCCTATGGACCTTCTGTCCATGTCCTACCGTGAGGAACAAGGAACTATTTTGCTGCTACTTTTACAGTTTTTCTGAAAAAATAGGATGAAGTTTACCAGCATTGTTTGAGATGCTTTTATTTCTTGGGATAATTAGATCTTATGCAAAGTTATTCTTCCACACATCTTGAAACTAATTGGAACTTCCAAGTCTTATGTTTGTCATTGTTTTTTTTTTTTTCTTTTTTTTTCTTTTGTATTAAATTACGAAATCTCCTTAGTCTTTTGTATGAAATTGCTGCTTCTTTTTAAGAGTAGTAGGAAGTTTTCCTAAATCTAGAAATACTTGTAGCTATGTAACAGTTAAGAAATTGACTACCAAACTGTGCATTTAGATATTCATTTAGATATTGATTTCTAATTCTGTTTGCATATTGGCCATTTGGCTGAGATCGGTGGCCATTTATCAAGAAAAAAAAAATTGCTGAGTGGAATACTATTGCAGCATTCAGAAATGTGGATTTTTTCCCACAACTTTCCTTTTTTGCTCAGGAAGAAATGATTTCCATCTCTCATACTCATGAGAGATATTTCTTTATAACTGTAGACCTGTATCCCCAAAGAGTTAAAGTGTTGAGCTAGTAGCAATTTTTCTATGTGAAAGCTGCTGTGTTTCCAGTGGGAGAACATCTAAAGATTTGATACAGTGCTATATAATAATAATAATAATAAAAATGAATCACACCCATCTGCATTGGATGAATGACACTAACTTTAATAAGTATCAACTAAAAAGAAATTTCAGGCCTCATGATTTTATTGTATACTTTGCTTTCTGTCTGTCCTTTATAATTATTTTAGATATTTGCAATAAAATACAAAAAAAAAAAAAAAAAAAAAAAAGGTGTTCCTTATTTTGCTGGACTTCTTTATAACTTTGTAAACTTTTTCTGCTTGACTTTAAGTCTCACCTTGTTTTTTTTCTTGAGCAGAACAGAACTGAAAACCATGAGATTCCTCTGAAAGAATCAGACCATTATCATAAAATATAATGAAAACTATATGTATCAAAGATATAAAATCAAAGTAGACTACAAAAAGAGAGTCATTGTACAATAAAATATATTTATTGTCGTTATACAATATATATTGTCAATACAATACATATTGTCATTATACAATAAAATACAAAAATAGAAACTAAATAAGAGAAAGAGAAAAATATTCTGAAATTAGAAATGAATGAAAGTGATTGTTTAAGATCAAAAAGTCGATAAAACACTGTAAAATAATAAACCAATACAAATGGAATGTAGTAGATAACATATCAGAAGATGCATTATGAATGAAAAAAAATACGGTTATATTAAAATATTACTAAAGTTTTTCTAGTCTTTGTTTCCTTACGTTTCTTTTATTTCTTCTTCATTGTATATGTTTCAAATAGAAAATTTCAATATTTTGAAAGAGCCTAGTTTCCTTGAGCTGGAATAGTAGGAGCAGATCTACTTCCACAGAAATAGATTTTTTAGAAAGTAATTATGCAGTATCTGTATAGTGTAATGATTTAGGCTATATACATTAAAAACTTTGAAATTAAGCAAGAATAATCATTACACATCTTTATCCAGAACTGGAACAGGACACAAAGGTTAATAATCAATCAAATGCCAGGTCCAGACTTATCCGTATATCCTTTGAAAGAGAACACTTACATAGAGTGTACTCTCCATAGAGTAATTATGGGATATTGGTCCATAATCATTCTCTGTGTGGAATGATTACAATTCCCAGAATCGGTAATACTGCATTTCATGAGTTTACCCTAGACATCATGAATCAAAGTCTGAGCAAACTTAATGATGCATAGTTTGAGATTTGATGAAATCATAGCTTCCTCTAATATTACTTCAGACTATATCAGAAAGAATACTGCTCAATGAATATTGTTTGCACACTCTACAGCAATTATACAAAAAGAAATGTTAAATATATGGGAATTCATGATGTTTTTTTAAATATATATATTATATACCATAGAAATTATACACCATAGAAAAGAGAGGACTAGTGTTTATAACATTTTATTTCCAGTTCCATATTGTGTTGATTTTTACTTTATACAACTTTCTACACACACTAGGCAGAATTTTCCAGGATCAATATCAGATCCTTAGCTCAGCAAATTGATGACATTAAACTATGTTCATATAGCTATCACCAAATATATCAACTCAGCATATGGTCTCTAATACTTGGATGTACTTTTTGAGTGTCAAGAAAATCACTCAGCACTATTTTTAATAGGAAACTGCACTATAAATGGCCATCCCTTTCATTTTCATTTTTTATGACAAAATGTTGGGAAGTACAAGGCTGAAGTCTGGCACAAAGACAACCTCAACAGAAAATTATTTATTTAAGAATCTAGTGCAATTAGATTTGTTCTTCAATTAAGCTGTGCATGTTTCTCCCCAAATTTCACTTTCTTATGTACATTCAGCTATGATTAGGTTTAAATCATATACACACACAGAAAAGAAAATCTAGATAGTAGAAAGAGATTAAACTGAAAGGCAGATGAAGCACAGTTCATAATTTGAAAACACTTAGCTTAAAGTAGACCACTTAATCTCTTTGGAGATTAATTAACCTCTGAAGAAATCAGTCCATGGTATACACTGGCAACTACTGCCTCTATAAAGGCTCTTAGGGAACTGTATAAATATGATACACAATGGCTCTATTTCAGTCTTTTCTTATGACATAGATGTATACATGTTGTATGCAAATATGAAATAGATATTGTCCTGTGTCTGAACTTACTGGAGTGCCTACAAAAAAGATTCTCCTGTGGAAAGACTCGGTAAGAGGGTTAGGGAACTGCAGCTTTCTGCAAGTGCCATGAAAAACCTGCAAGACTGCATAATCTACTTTTCTCCTTTTCCCTTTTTCCATCTTCTTCTCTATACCTGAGAACTGTTGTTATCATGTGGTTTTCTATTTATCAAAAATTTAAATAATCATTCCTTTTTACATAGCTGCTTTGAAATTTATTTTTATTCTAAATAAAGATCAGAGGAGATATTTTAAAATTATGCAAATTATGCAAATGCAGAGTATTTTCTGTCAAGGTAATTATTTTAAAACACACGATTCTTGCATGAGATTTTTATCCTCTTCAAGCTCTGAGCTAAATTCAAGTTGGTTAACATGAATTGTGTTGATATTGTTATATTTATTTTTAGGAACAATGCTCTCTTCTGGGGGTTAAAAGTTTGTCTGTGAAGACAAATTCATCCTTTTTTGATGTTGATAAAGACATACAGGTGCTTATATTTTGCTAATGCTTGGTGAAATTTTCCTGGTTCATCCACAGTTCTTCTGTCCTAGGGGACACAACCAGAAGCTCACAGAACTATTGGAGCCTCACTGATGACAACACCTGGTGATGATTAGTCCCCTTTCTTTCTTTAAAGAGTAATGAGAAATAATACAGTTCAGTCCTTGTATATTGGTGTCCTGATCCAGTGTTGGGGCAGGTTTGTATACAATCCCAAGAGCGAGATTAAGACACCCACTAGGTCAAATGCCATACAGCCTTATAAGCTCTATTCTCATAATGGCGATAGGACAGAGAGAAGAAGAGAAAAGGAAAAAAAAATAAGGAAGAAAGATAAACAAGCAACTTGTGAGCAAATGCAGACTTGACTTTTTGGACTCGTTTATGGAGCTACCTGTAAAATTACTGAGATTCTGCTGGGAATCAGATAAATGTGCTTAAGAGCCATAGCATTAGACAGAAGGTCTAATGCCTGCTCCATTGCCTGCCACTATAAAGGCAGATGGAAAAAGGCCGCTGCATGGGACAGACCGTTCCTCTGGGGTCAGCCATTGACAGTTCCCTCTCTATTTCCTTGCTCCAAACAAACTGTAGTACAAATCCTAACAGATGTTAGTACAAATACAGCTTTATGTCAGGCAGTGCCTCATTCACTATTTCTATTGGATATACAATGAGGCAGAGGAATGTTGTGAATAGACCTCATGTCCTTCCAAACCACCCCTCCCCTTATACTGCAGTTGTTTCCTAGTACCATGCTAATGAGACCTGTGTCCACACAAGTTATTCATCATTCATAACATGATTTGAAGTCTGCCAAGTCTCATGGGATTTTTTTTTTTTTTTAATGTGGTATTGATTTCAGTGGACTCTGGATCACAACACTAGTTTTGTGATGTGTAGTGAATAAGAAATTAGAGGTATTGTTTTATACTTAGGACTAAATCTCATGATATCTGTTTCAGTTACGGACTCTAATGTGAGCTAGCAATGTCATTTCAGTTATCACATTAGCGTTGTTTAGAAACAGTGGGTGACATACTAAGCCATTAGAATTAGTAATCACCAAATTATATATTGCAAAATATATTACCTAAGCTGTAACTGATCCTGATTGCTACAGATATTCGATGTTTGTGAAATTGGCCATTCACCTATTACTTTTTCCATCCTATCATGTAAAGGATATGTCTTCTTTTATTGTATTAACTAAGTGAAATCATGAAATGGATGCTAATAAATCAGAAATGGCAACAGAAAACAAAATTTCATGTGTGTAAATATGCCATTTGTTCTGCCAAAGAACTTTTATTTCTGGAATTTCACTTTCAGTAAACATCAATAACAAACTATTTGTTCATACTAAGAAACAGAGAGTAGATCTGAAAGTTAAAGTTATATAAATCTGAATTAAATTTAGCAACTTAGGAAAAAAATAAAAAAGGAGCAAGAAGAAGGAAAACTGAGGATGAATTAATATTTTAACCAGAAAATAAAAGAAATAATAATCTGTCCCCTTCTTGGAATTTTTGATATTTCAAAATAAAACTTACATTTAAATCTAAAGCTAATATTTTGTCGAAATATATTTCAAATGCTCTACAGTATCAAAGCGGCAAAACCAAGACGTAGTCAGCTTGGTGCTGGAATGTGAACTCATTTCTAGAAAGCTGTGTGTGTAGTGTGTCAAAGCAAAGTCAACTGGCATTATCTTGGTAATTCTGTACTGCATCACTGAACATTAGCTCTGTTCCACCCATTATGGTGCAGAGATTGCTTATTGTGTTCCCAGGGCTCTTTTGTATGAAAGAGCAATAGTACTGTCTGCCAAAATAGTCTGCTCTGTCAGAGCAGCTTTAATTGAGCTGAGCCACAGGACCCTGCCCAGTGTTATTACAGGAACACAGAACCATTTGGTGAATAGCACTGTATGAGATTATAACTGTTAAGAGTATAATGTACAGTTACTTTAATATCCTCTTCAACCAGGACACTATAAACATGTCCACAGGTAGTCATTTTACCTAGTTATCTTGTTTCCTAAAACAGTGCAGGTCTGATGCTCTGCGTCTATCTTTTACTCGAAAATTAACTGATAGTATTGACAGCAAGTGTTATCCATTTCGTAGTCATGCAAGGGAGACAGGAGAGGTCATCTTCAACAAGGATCTTCAACAAGGATAATGCAAATAGAATGGAAAATAACATGAATTAAAACATTTATTATACTTTTCTCACTGAAAAGATATTGCTACTTCAATGGAAAAGGTAGCTGATAAAGAAAAGATTTTATTTTCAAGCATATGAAAGTTGATTGTAAATGATGACAGATATAAAAAAGAACAAATAGGTACCTGACAATTCACTTTTCCAAATGTTTCTTTTGTGTAATTATGATAATTGAATATCAATCATTTAATCTAGGAACATTCCTTTTTAATTCTGTATTGATCTACAAGGCAGCATATTAAAGGCATCTCTAGAAAGAAACCAAACAATTATTAAGTAGTGCCTAGCAAGCTTATGTACATTTCTGTATGAAATGAAAGAAACATGATTCATCAAAACCATATGAAGGAAAAATGCGAGCTCTTCCTACAGCTGATGAGCGTAGAATATAAATATCTAATCCTTTAGAAAAGTTGTCAGAATCCTTCTTCATTTTGTATCTCTGGCAGAATACCAGAAGGTAAATAAATGAACAAGTACAATGTTTTCTTCTCTCTGTGGAGATTTGCACAACCTGCAAATTCAAGGTATTAAGTTTTTTGACAGCAAGCTGTGCTGTGAATGTCCATCTAGTTGCCTTCTCATTCTACTTACATTCTAGATAAGTGAAGTAATGGGCTTGCCCACTGCTGGGTTAAGGACATGCTGGAGAGTTGTAAGTCTGTATGACAACAGAATATTGGAGACCAGTGTGTGATCTGTGCTGAACTATTAAAGAGAAAAAAGACAGGATGGCACAGTCTTTTAAAACTATTCAGGCAAAAGTGTGTGTTCCAAAGTGGACTCTCTATAGCCTGTGGAGAGAAACACAGACCTAAAAGACACAAATTATCTCATGTCAGTTTTACTTCCTATTAGGATAAGATGAATCACTGCTCAGAAATGACTTATTCTTTTGAAAAGATCTTTTAAGAGAATCTTAAACTATGTGTGATCAAAGATTTTTTTTTTTTTTATCTTTAGGTATTTTTGTAGCATTTCAAGAGATATGTTTTCAAAACATTCTGTATCTTTGATGTGGAAAAGAATGGTATCAATAATGTGAAAACACTGTAAGGCATTTATGCTTAGAGCATCTTTAACTCTCTGTCTGGGAAAGGCTAATAGTCATAGAGGCTGTTTTCTGGAAAGTCCTTTTGTTGCAGCCTTGTTAGCTCTGAAACAAAACTAAAACACCACTTGTTTGCAATTGGATCAAACACACCAACTCAGTGAGTGTTCATCCAAGGAGATTATGCTAGAGCTGTGACACTTTATATCAGAGTCACCTCTTCAAGGTACTAATATATTTCCCAGGCTTGCTGAACACTTTCATCTGAGGAATGTCAATAAGAAGTTGAGAATACAGAAAAAAATTATTGGATACAAGATACATGGTTTATAATCAACTTCTAAATATCACAAGAAAGTTCAATGGAACTCTGTTAGTTCATTCCAGACTTCAATTAGAGATCCACCCTCTGTCTATATGCAACGGTTGTGCAAAGTATTATTTTTACATGTGGAAATTAGTCTGAAGAACATATTCTGTTTTATTGATTGATAAAGACTTAAAGGTATATTTTAGTTAAAAAAAAAAAAAAAAACCTCATGGAAAAAATTGATTCAGATCTTAACACCAAAAGGAACATTTTAGCCTAAAGCAGCATTTTTTCTATGCATTTTTCTATGATTTTAAAGATCTCTAAGTGAAGTTGACACCTTTTAAATTGCTATTTGCCATTTTACCCCTTCATAGGCAACAAAGCTAGTAGCAAATATTTCCCAGATGCAGAACATTATGGACTAAATAGATGTCAGCAACTCATCTAGAACTCATAGTTCACTCATGGGCTAATCTAGAATGAAATCTAAACCATTAATTAATAATTAGTCAATATTCTTATAGTGCCTTCATTTTCTGAAGCAATACATCTCTGCTCCTTCAAAGAATAATAGAAATTGTTATTTGCCAAGCGTCAGATTTATTTATATGACTGTATATAACACTTCAATGTTAAGTGAATTGAAAGTAATGAAATTTTCAAATAATACGTATCTGTTGGGAAATTAACTTTAGAAACAATACACATACATATTTAAATATACTTTTAAAAAGTCATAAAATATTAAAAAAAAAACAGAAAATTCCATTTGCCTATGTAGCTGTGAGTGGCTGGAATAGCATGTCTCTAGCAATCTTTCCATTCACTCCCTGAAATACTATAAGAAAGTAGTTTGCTGAAATCATTCACTGCCTTTGAAGCAGTCAGTCAGTCCAATGCCACTGCCCTCTCTTGCTTCAGTCCTAGTCATCTCATCCCACTTCTCTCTGCTGTGTCTCACATTCTCCTAATCTCCAAATCAGTTTGAAAACTAATCATTTTTTCCCTCACCTTTTCTTCTCCCTCTCCTATTTATCCTTCTCTTTCCCTTTCTTTCCCTCTCTCTTTCTAGTTAGTTTTCTCTGAGCTACCAAGGGGTCAGCTGCACACCAAAGCTAGCACAAAGAGTTTTCACAGAAGATTCTCTTCCACAGATGATGATTGTTGCCACTGAAGGACAAAGCCTTAGGTGGCAGCAGGGTGTTAGGCCATCTTTTCAGTGCCAGGCAAACTCTCCCTGACAGGTCCACACAGTGCCACTGTGCAATCCAATGTGAGGCTGTTTGCATCTGGATTAGGTAAGGTTTGTGGAGGTCTACAGGAACATCTGTCATTATTCTAGTGGGTTTGTAAGATGCAAGCAACATGAAACTCACTGTGGGAAACATTACATGAAACATTTTTTTTTACCGCTTTTTGTCACCAGGAGAACTTGTAGGTACAATTTGAACATCTTTGCAGTGAGAAACGTAGTATCGTTCGAGGTCAAAATTTGAATGCCAGCTGGGTGGCTGGGAATTATTTAAGACTTTATGTGCCAACTACTTTCCTTCTCTCTTTTATCGAAGTTCCAGCAATCCCTTCCTGCTGCTCTTATGCTAAAAATGGATCCATAGAAACTTGAGTGCTGCAGGCCTCTATGTACTGGTATTACTCAAAATTAGATTTGGCGGATGTAGGACAGGTATCATCACATAGTGAATTCTAAGTTCATTCACCTCCAGTGGAGACTGTTAAATCTATGCAAAACAGAAATACAAACACCAGAGATTAAAAACAAACAAACAAACAAACAAAAGTTTTTTTTTTTTTTTTTTTTTTTTTTTTTTTTTTATCAACCATTTTTAGGTAAATTATCATGTCTTTTACAGACTAACTTATTTGGTAAAAGAAGTTGTATTTTCCTTTACAAACTAACATATATGGGGAAAGAGACTGTTCTTTCCTCACAGCTTACACAGTGTACATAAGCTCAGACAGCAACACTTGCATCATAGTGTCAACATTTTTTTGTCTCTTACTGATAAAAGCAACTGTTTTCACATTCTATGGTAATGCGTTACAAAATTCTTCTGCTCATTTGTGACACTATCAAATTATAATAATTTTCTCAATTCCATTGTTTTAATAACTTCTGTTTTGATTTCAAAACCACAAAGGAAATTAAAGGAAAACAAAGGGAACATCATTACAAGCTGATTGCATACTGTACCAACACATCAGTTTACAAAAATGAATAAAAAAGAAATTGTTAGACTGTTGAACTTAATGTAGTAAAATTGTAGGTGGATATTGTGGACTTAATAACTCTTTTATATTTAAGAAACCGTGCTAGTCTTGAATATCATTGAGTAACAACCATTTAAAATTGTAACTAAAACAAAGGGACATTTCTGTGTAGCAGAAAAGAAATTAAGCTTGAAACCAGTGATCATGAGCTACTTCCATACATCACCATGAAAAAATAGAGCATTATATTCAATACGGCTAACATATTATATTTCAGGAAATTAAATTTGACTGAATTCAGGAAACCAATGAATGGAGTGCAATACTCTAAAACAAAGCATTTGGAAGAACACTGGGAAAAATTCAAAAAGACATCTTCAAAGACAAAGTATATATGAAATGCAGATGAGTCAATACAAAGGATTCTGTGGATTAATGAAGATAAAAAGGAAAGTGAAGCTGTAGAGAAAGAAAAAAAAAAAGCCAACAGGCATGTTTAGGATCATTGAATACAAAACTTGATAAGAGCTTATGAATGAAAATGGCAGTCATGATTATTTCAACCTACAACTCATTAATTTCCTGTAATTATGGCTTGATCTAAAGTTCACTGTTGCTATCTAAATTTTTTTTAATATCTTATGTGGAATGGTGATGGAGAGAAAGTACTTCCCTTTCCTTTTTCATTGTCAAGGACAAGAAACACTCTAACAGTTCTTGCACAGTCAGCATTTGGATAAAATACGTTTCTGAATTGTTTCAAGGCTGTTGTTTTTCAGTGTGACAAAAAGTTAGATTCATGGCTTCTCAAAGCAAGAATAAATTTTTGTTCATTTATAGATGGTACAAGCATTATAGATTGGCATAACAGCTTTAAGATAAGTGCATATCTGTAGTTAAACAAGAAAAGAGAAAAGTCAGAAAAAAAGAGAAAAGTGAAAGACGTCTTTTTTATATACATATAACACTCAATTTCTGATCAGTGTCAGATGGAGAGGTAGGATGTAGCGCAAGGGTGGACATTGCGCTAGTGAGGCCATGATACACTAGGCAAATACAGTGAAAAAAGAGAAAGCAAAGCTGTCAGGGATTCTGAACTGCTGCAGAAAAAACTAGGTTATCTCTGCAATGATGGTCCTTCCTTCACACTCATCTCTTAAGTAAATCAAGTGTAAATGTTGGCCTTTCTCTGTATGCTTGTGTGTTTCTAGATTTTTTCTCTAAAACTGAATTAATCTCAGTAGCATCTACCACTGAAGTATGATAGAAGCAACACTAACAAACTCAAATGGGTAAAGGCAGTGACAGAAGACAGTACTTATATACCTCTAATGTTAAATATATGAGATATGTTTGAGGAAGATGAAGACAACAGCAATCTTTAATTGTGCTTATTACACTACAGTGTTACTAAAATAAATAAGACACTATCATCAGCATCACATATTCTGTTTGCTTGGGGGAGGAGGAAATTTTTTTTCGATTATCAATATTCGTTTGATATATTATTTGGGTATTTACTGAACAAAACCAGAGTAATTTTAAATAATTACCTGATTT
>VZSG01000272.1:184119-209606 GCA_013398315.1 Nothoprocta pentlandii | reverse complement strand
AAAATAAAATAAAATAAAATAAAATAAAATAAAATAAAATAAAATAAAATAAAATAAAATAGTATTTGCATACAAAATCTTTACTTTATATTACTTTAGAATAATGCAAAAGTTATCTATGTGAAGAAACACAGGAAAGCAGAAAGCACATTAGGGAAGAAGGAAATGGAACTTTGTGGCAAACAAAAAGTAAAGGTGGTGAATCATGGATTTTTTGGAGAGAGCATCTTTATTTCCAGAAAAAATATTATGCCTTCATTATTAGTTTTCTAATTATATGAGGGATATGGTAGTTCAAAATGACTTGACATTTTTGTGTTTTCTTCTGACACTTTCAAGTTTTGTTATGTATCAATTTTATAAGGCATTTGCTTCCTACATATTTTATATTGCTATGAACTTTAAATTATGGGGAAAAAATGAACTGAAATAATGTTGGAACACTCCTTATTATAAATCAAGTTAAAATAGTGTTTTATAATACAATTCTAAAATAAGAAGGTATGTTTTTCCGAACTGCAGGTAAGTTTGTGACCATTCTTTTATAAATATTAGGAACTGCTTACAGATAATATTTAATAATAGTGTAGGGGAAAAAATGTAATTTAAATATACCTATGATGTGAGAAATTAACTGCATGATAACAATCATCTATGAATAATAGAGTTAGATAATGCTTTAAAGAGACATCTTGCAATCCATTGCTAAAATATTAAATTTATATGTATATATGTATATATATGTGTGCTTGTATGTACAAATATGGTGTATGCAATCTATTAGGATTCGTCTTCGGAATTAGGACATGCTTTCACCAATCGATCATTGCAAGTCAAATTATAACTGACTAAAGCATTTCTAAAAATAATCCCTTAGTCATTCTCTTGGTAGAAAGGTATTTTGCAAACATTCTAAAAAAAATGCATATTATAACTAGGTTAATAAAATATACAACAAGTTAAATCAAAAGGCACAAACTCTTTGTATGTAAAGGGTGAGAAAAAAATAATGTGTAGTTGATATTTAAGAGCTTTGAGATATCACTATGGAAAGACTGTAGAAGGAAGATACAGAGGAGTACAAAGGGGAGATAGTAGAATTCAAAATTTATGAGAAAGGTAGTCAACTTCAAGATACAGATCAGAAAAAAAAGAGAAAAAAAAGAAAAGGGAAGATAAAAGATGAAGATGGAACGTAAGTAAGGATGAAACAAAGTATACTTTACGAAGGAAATGTATTGCTTATATCTCAATAAAATTAAAATTAAATCAAAAACCACAACTGATGATATAATACAATATTTGGAAATAATACACATTTCTGGAAAAGCTTCAAGCTCATTATTGCAGTATGAAAGGAGGGGATAATTTGGTAAGAGATTAATCCCCTTGCCTTCCAGACAATCCTCAGAAGTTAGAAGGGCTGGGAGCGGCTAGACTTACCTCTTAATGGGGATATCAAATACTGTGGTAGCTATAGACCTGACTCTGGCAGTACCAGATTCATGAATAGTTTGTCAACTGTAGATCTCATTGCCTTCAAATCAAGGAGTTTACAGGTAGCATGATTTATTCAAATTTACAACGCAGGTTTTGGATGTCAGTACAGGAAATTCTCTCCTACAGAGTGGGATTTTTAGCTAGATCTGATGTATAAATGTGCAATCATCACTCACCCCAGAAGATGGGAGAGGGTTCTCAACCTCAAGGAGACTCCACAGCTGGCATCCTGATCTGAGGGGAGGAAAATGGTTCAGCTCATCGACAGTTCCAGAAGTTACGATGGAATCTTCTCTCCTCTTTCTTTCCTCCTTTGTTCACCCAATATATTTATATATTTACATATTTTCATATTTATTTATATATTTATATATTTATATATTTACATATTTTCATATTTATTTATATATTTATATATATAAAATATTTAGTTGGAGCTTGAGTGACTGCAGTCACCCTACTTTTGCCACTGATTGGTGAAAAAGTTTCTTGCTTTCATATAAAGGTATAGTCAATCAAAAATGTTGAGCTCACTCTCAGTTATGAGTGATCATACCTCAGAGGTAGGTGACTTTTGGAATGGAGGTGTGTTTTGGCATTAACATGAGATTATAATGAGCAAAGTTTGAGTAAAGTTCATCCAAAAGGAGTGATTTGCCACCCTTACAGGTTCAGCACTGGACACAGCACAGGTTCACATCTTACCATGCATCTCCCACTGGGCAGCTACTGTGCAGTTTATCAACAGCATAGCACAGGGAGCACAACAGAGCTTGACCACGGTCTCTTCACTTCACTCCACCCTCAGTTATTCCTCTTTGCAGCTGCGAGGACGGCAGATTGTGCTGCCTAGGGAACTATAAAGGATCAAACTCCGTACACACCAGCCATCCTGGAAGTGGCCATTGTGTCTCACCCCAAGCAGGCTCCTGTAATGCCAGAACTTCTTCTGTTAGCCTCTATTTTTTTTCTCTAATTTTCCCCTTTTCAAGCAATTCTTCCACACTCATAACTGTTTTTTTTATTATTATTATTTTATTTATTTATTTTAAGAATGAAGAGGAAGTGGATTAGTAATGTGTGGTAAACTTGTGAAAAAGCAAACACTTGTAGGATGTGTCAAGAAAGACCTAAACCTAAAAGTAACAAATATTGGTGTCTACTTTGAAGATGTTTTCCTGTCTTTAAAACAACACAGTTGTGGAGAAGCAGACTGTTCTAGAAATGGGGGGAACTGAAATATTTATTAAATATCATTTCAATTTATGAACAAAAGATCAATAATTGAGGACATTTTATTTCAAGTACGCTGCCATTATATCCCTTGATACTATACATGCAATTTTATTTATTTTTGATACAGATAAAAAGAAATGATTGTAGATATATCAACAGAAGAATATGGGAAGGTAGATGCATCCATCACATGTTAGTCCCTGTTATGAGAAGTGCTCATTTTCTTTATCATGAATTCAAGTGGGACATTTTTTTTTGCACAGATTAGATATTTATCTTAACACAAGGGATAAACAGTTGTTTCTTCCCTTGCTACATCTTTTTTTTTGTCAATAAGTTCTTTATGGAACCTTAGCTGGGACACTTGTAAAATCTTAGCCCCATGATTTATGCACTGCCATCATAAGAGGAATTCTGAAGAGATACATACATTGGTACATACATTGGTTTATTTCAATATACCGAGATATTCTCTAATTATTAGAAAAGTAGACATTCATTTCAGATTTCTTTGAAGTAGAAATAAAATGGTGAATGTTTATCACATTTTTTTTTTCTTTAAGCAAACCATTAATAAATGGAAAAAAAAATCAGAAACAGAGCTTAGTGCAAAAGTATCAGTAAACAGGAAAAAAAAGACCTGAAGATATACTAATAGTTTTAAAACATGATGAATACAGCAGAGCAGTACAATATTTACTTTATTAGCAGCATTTGATATCCCAGTCATCTTTAAAAAAAAAGAAAAAAAAGTTAAAGAATTGTCAGGTATCAGTGCTGTGTTGGAATTAGCTAACTGATGTTAAATGACGCCGCTTCAGTTCCTGGGCCGAGGCCATCCGCCCCGGGGTATCAAAGCACCGACACCAATGTGATGGTATGCTAAGTGACGTTTATATTTTGCTTCACACATCCTTTATAGTTTCCCCTCTGGCGGAAGCGCTGCAGGTGATGCCCAATCCCCAATCACAAGTGTAGCCTGCCATTATATCCTTATTTGGCAGCGCTATAGACATGTCCCTGTTCTTTCGGTAACATCGCGAGATCTTCCAAACGCCATGCCTTATGCTAAATCATGTCTTATGCTACGTCACTTACTTATGCTAAGCTCCCTACACTTCTAAGCTCCCTACAGTGCTGTAAATAAATACAACCATAAAAATATTTCTCAAACTCTTATACTTTTATAATGTCACACAGGAATAACTTATATAATTCTAAAGATTTTCTTACCTTTCCTCTTAAACTGATAAACTTTTAAGGCTGACAGAGATCTCAACTCACCATCCATTTCATCCATTCCTCTTGTATAAGGTAGAATTTTGTGTCATTTATATCATTTATGTCATCCTGGATATATATTTTAAATCTGTTCTTAAAAAGTCTAGTGGTGGTGACTAAACCACTTCCCCACACAATTTATTCCAATGTACATTATTATGCATACTATAAAGTTCTTTCTAACATGTGACCTGTGATCTGAATTTTCCTTGCTTTGGCTTTAGTCCATTATTTGTAAGCAATTCATAATAGACCTGCTAAACAGACTGTGACCTTTCTAGTTTTGTTCTTATCTATTTGAAGTCTGTCACATCTTTACTTTTTCTCCCCTCAGTTCTTTGGTTCATCAGACTCTATATTTAGTCTAAATAAATGCCATTCTTTCAGAAGAGATCCTTAATCACTGAATCAGAATTTTGCTCTTCAATTGAAATCTTGACACACTGATTTTCCCACTCTCCATGTAAGATGCTACACTAAGCAATGATATTAACTGATTGAACGATTTGATAATAGCAATCAAGAAATATCAAACCCAGCATAGTTTTTGCATATGAATAAGCATATGATAACAGAGAATCCTGAACATATTTTGGCAGTTGAATTCCAGAATGTCAGAATAAGTATAAAAGATTGAAACAATAATAGTCATTATGATTAAATAAAATAGATGATGAACAATGAATAATATACTAAGATGGACAATTGGAAAGCAAACCACTTGTATTTCAATGAAATTTAAAGAAACAACTTCAAAGAAACTTTCAAACTTTTCATTACGTAGTCAAAATTGTTGTTTTTGACTATTGTTCCAGTGTAAGTCATTCCACTGACATTTTTTCCAATTGTTCCATGCCAAGCCTGGGCATTTTTGATTTAATTCTATCTATAACACTTTCTCCATCTTAGCTGCTATATATTTGCAAGTATTTACAGACTGTATTTTTTCAGATTCATTATACATAATCTACAGCCTAAAAACAGTCATTCTATCTATGGCATAGCTACTGAAACTTTATTTCATAATTACTGTCATTACATATTAATAAATTGGGAAAATTTGCTGACTGTCACAGACCAGATCAAACCACTGGTTTGATCAAAACAAATTTATTACTGCATTTGAACCTGAACAGCCAACTTACACTCTTAAGAACATAACTCTACATACATGATCTTTCTTTAAAGAAAGGACAAATATCTTATATGTTAATCAATAAGGTTGGGGAAAAGCTGCTTTCTGAAAAGCATTTTTAAATCATATAAAGGAGTAAATACAGTGCTTTACATTATTCTAGCCTAGACAACACATGGATATTGAGCCTGTAGCAGGAATTGATCTGACTTGTTCAAAGGATCAGGTCTCTCTAGATTCTTCCTATTCTTGAATACATCTCTTCCCTGAAGCTGCATTGAATACATGTATATTAGAAAGTGTTATGCCATATAGCATCTGAGAGGGTAAAGCAACTTTCCAAACATCTGAGAGGGTAAAGCAACTTTCCAAACTTTCTTTCCCCAAGGAACAGAATACTCCACAGGGTGTAATCAGCCAAAAAAATAGATTTGTGCTTGTTATACAACTGTCAGTTTCTCTTGCAAGTATTTTGTCACTAGATTTGTAAAGCAAAGAGCAGACAGTGAAAACTCTGGAACATTAAAATTGTTGTTATTTCACACGTTCTTCATGTTTTCTGTATGCAGTGGGAATACTGCAAAACTATGATGGCACAGTGGCATGGAGAATGATGTCTGTGGTAGTACTGCTTTATAAATTGGGAGATGTTTTAATGTTTCATTTCTTTTGAAGAAGGTTTCTTTATTGTGAAGAGTGAAGTGAAACTCTTCTCTACATTCGGGTCATAACTATACTAGTAAAATGTAGGTCTAATTCTAGCATAATATAAGATCTCCATATAGGTATAATTTGCATTAGTATATCTTGATGCAAAATGCTGTTGCCAGGGTTTAAGATTTGTCTTATTTGCTGAGTTGTGTTGATTCACTTGTGCCAATCTAGTAGTTAAAATTCCAATGTAGGCACATATTTAAGCCTCAAAATAATCATATAAAATCTCTTAAGGCTCAATATAGCAAGTTGAGAATATTAAAATAACTTTTGCCAATCTGAATTCTCTCTCACTTTCAACTTGAATATTTGTGATTTTTTATAAACTCAATTCAGAATTTATATTACTAGACTTTTATGGTCCTAAGCTCTTCAAGTTTTTTACATTCTAATATAAGCTCATCTGTTTGTCTCAACTGACTAAACAGTTTTTCTGGTTCCAAAAAGCTCTCTTTAATGTTAGGTGTCGTGTGGCCTAGTCAGAGACAAAAAATATTTTTACTTATGTGATGAAGATTCCTATTAAATGTTGTTGCCTATATCTTTCTC
This sequence comes from Nothoprocta pentlandii, assembly GCA_013398315.1. Taxonomy (NCBI): domain Eukaryota; kingdom Metazoa; phylum Chordata; class Aves; order Tinamiformes; family Tinamidae; genus Nothoprocta; species Nothoprocta pentlandii. Next base: position 203,191 of record VZSG01000272.1, on the reverse strand, counting down.
CTGCAACAGATGTTCTTTAAACCTTGTATTTTATTTTTCAGAATGTTTAACCATTTAGAACGATATTTTCAGTATATATTTTGATATTATTGAATTTTTGGATAGTTTCTGTGTAAAAGATTTTAAAAATTTGTAGATTTTGAAAATTTGTATCACCCATAGTAATATCAGCTTATGAATCCTGAAAATTCAGCAGCAGTGAACAGATATATAGGTGTTGATTTGAACAAGATGTAGGATTAATTGAATGTTCCCTCAGAAGGATATTTTTGAAGAGGAGAGGAAATTTGGCACACATTCTACAATATATGAAAGTAATTGGCATAGGATTTGGTTTTAAATTAAATTACTGTGGCATGATTTCCCTAGTTTTCTGGAGAATAAAGATGTGAAAATCAATCAATCAAACAAACAAAAACAGTTTTCATAGTTCTAGGAAAATGTAATTCTTTATGCTTTTTAGGGCCTTCTTCCCAAGTCACAGACATCAGAAGAGCATTTTGTAAAAAGAAAAGATGTAAGACTAATAGGTAAGAAAAGTTTTATTCAAGACTTCTTGTAAAAAGACATAACAAAATGATTTCACATTTCTGTGGAGCAGAGGAAACCATATAAATAAAATAATTCAACTTGTGCAGGAGTACTTCTCTACAATTTATGAGGCATATATTTTTTATGGTTTAGGAAATAATTTAACTTGATAGTGTACAGAATAAGAACTTCAGCAGTGTGCTTGATCTGTTGCACTTTTCCCCTCACAACCTGTATTTTCAATAGAAGCTGTAAAACTTGTTTGTTGTAGGGAATAGAAAATGTTTTGTGAATCACAGTATGAGGCCCTCTGGACTAAACATCTGTTCTATAGTTGGCTATGACCACAGGGGACTGCAGCTGCTTCAGACAGTCCTACCAATCACATTTTCCCATGAGTTTACTATTATTGTCTTCAGTTTTTAGTCTAGGTTTGTCAGGAAAATAGTTAAGTGTTTCAAATGCTTTAGAAGAGGTGTAAACTCTTACTGGTATACATCGAATTTTATGTGATATATCATTAAAATATAATATGCTTGTGATACCATATTCTAGGATTCATAAGCTACCAACATGTTGGTAGCTTGATGTTCCATTTAAATTCATTTCAATTATCATTCTTTTGTCTGTGAGAAGATATTAACAAAGTTAATCTACTGAGCTGTTATCATGCTTCAGTGACTGTATGGATTCATTTTATTTGCATAACATGTTAACATATTGAGAGTGACTGAAACTTCTAACCACCTGCAAAAGAAAGGACAATGAGACTTTGCCATGAATTGATCATGCAGAATCAAAGAAATCTTTACAGATGCAGCAAGGCAGAAGTGCATTTTGCTGTTTTGTCTCCTCTTTTTATATGAATTCTTTGTAAATTAAAACAATATTAAAAAAAAAAAAAAAAGGGTTGCTAGCTATTCTTTCAAAGATCAGGAGATTGTGCTTAAGTTTTTGCAGTTTTGTATTGGAATGAGTCACAATATGAAAATTATTGCACATCTGATTAATTTTCCCAATCAATCCTTGGTTTTCTGACATCCATAGAAAATGGAGCTTTTACTACTCTACTACTAAATTTTCAGATACACTGGCTTGTGCTAGAAGCTGGACTTACCTTTATGCACAACATAGTTGAATAAGATGCTCACCAAGAAGATCTGCGTTCTAGCCCATGCTCAAAAAATGCATTTAACTACCTTGGTCACAGAGCAAAGCGCCTTCAGAAAGAGAAAGTGAAGTGCGACTCAGAGCATTATTAGGTTAGGACAATGACTAGACTCTTTTCATAGAGGTCGCTCTGTGCTTCTGCATTCAAAGTTAGAGACAGATGATATTTGAGTTTGTGTTAAATTATTGATATGATTACTAGACTACTGAGTATAAAAGGGAATTGCTACCTTTTTTTTTTTTTTTTTTTTTTNTTCAATAGAAGCTGTAAAACTTGTTTGTTGTAGGGAATAGAAAATGTTTTGTGAATCACAGTATGAGGCCCTCTGGACTAAACATCTGTTCTATAGTTGGCTATGACCACAGGGGACTGCAGCTGCTTCAGACAGTCCTACCAATCACATTTTCCCATGAGTTTACTATTATTGTCTTCAGTTTTTAGTCTAGGTTTGTCAGGAAAATAGTTAAGTGTTTCAAATGCTTTAGAAGAGGTGTAAACTCTTACTGGTATACATCGAATTTTATGTGATATATCATTAAAATATAATATGCTTGTGATACCATATTCTAGGATTCATAAGCTACCAACATGTTGGTAGCTTGATGTTCCATTTAAATTCATTTCAATTATCATTCTTTTGTCTGTGAGAAGATATTAACAAAGTTAATCTACTGAGCTGTTATCATGCTTCAGTGACTGTATGGATTCATTTTATTTGCATAACATGTTAACATATTGAGAGTGACTGAAACTTCTAACCACCTGCAAAAGAAAGGACAATGAGACTTTGCCATGAATTGATCATGCAGAATCAAAGAAATCTTTACAGATGCAGCAAGGCAGAAGTGCATTTTGCTGTTTTGTCTCCTCTTTTTATATGAATTCTTTGTAAATTAAAACAATATTAAAAAAAAAAAAAAAGGGTTGCTAGCTATTCTTTCAAAGATCAGGAGATTGTGCTTAAGTTTTTGCAGTTTTGTATTGGAATGAGTCACAATATTGATATGATTACTAGACTACTGAGTATAAAAGGGAATTGCTACCTTTTTTTTTTTTTTTTTTTCCCACTGGATTTGGGATAGATCTTGTGTTCATAGTGAGAACAGTTCTTGTGTTAGTCCACTTCTTCAAAAAACACATTTGTCTTCTTTTAATAATTTATTTTTAAATAATGGTAATATTTTTAATTAAAAAATATGTTGTTTGTATGAAAGTTTAATATGGTAACTGGATGTGTTTCTTCATGATTAAACAACTGTCTTAGAAGTCAAACTTACATTGAATTTTTAATTACCTTTTATTAAACTGTTGAGTTTGGGTCCAGTCTTCCCCCAAACCATAAAATCGCATTTACTAAAATCCCTAATTTGATCCAGTTCATCACAGATCTACTGGACAGTTCCTATCTTGACTAGTATTCCCAATTATTAATGGAAATAATTTTGTTCTTCCTCACTACAAGACTTGTACCTAATACCTGTGCTACAGGAAAGACTAAAGACTGCTACTAGGAGAAAATCCAACAAGTTGAATCAATTTTAATTTGGAGGGAATGAAACTAAAAGTATTTATAACACAGCTAATACTAGAATTAATTTTGTTTATTGATTGCATCATCCTTCCCATATTATATTTATTATTATTTATTTTGTTTATATAGTAAGGAGAAAATGAAAGTAAAATGGCTTATAAAACATATATATTAACAAATGTGTATATATTTGGTAAAATAAAAATTACATATCAGTAAAATGTACATGGAAATGTAATTATTACATCAGCATTTTCTATGATAGACAGGTTGCTCCAATGCATTTTAAGCAAATATTCTATAGGGGAAAAAAAAGACAATTTTGAAGTATTCAGCCTGATAATGACTTTTCTATCCTTCCTGGGGGTTTGAGGGTTTAATTGTGATTTGTTTCTACCCAACATTTTAAAATTCTGAAATCTCTGAAGGAAATATTTCATGTTTCCTCAACTTTATCTATCTTTTTTTTTCTTTTAATTTATTTTAATATATATTCAGGAGATATAAAGATTGCAAGGAAATATGCAAATGGGTAAAGAAATATATTATTTATTTTCCTATAGCTGGATGAAATACAAGATATTTGAAGGAATGAGATACCAATTTATACACAATCAGGCACACAGAATCACTGTAATCTAAATGGAAGAAATTGATATGTAGTACTGTAAAAGTCCATTGATTTTCATTCAGAGAAAAGAAAGTAGTCTTGCAGCTTTCATTCAACAGTAAATTAGGTCTCTTCTTTCAAGTTAAGTATATATATACGTCTAGGGTCTAATAAATATGTAATCTCTTTGCAAGCAGATGGTATCACCTAAACTACAAAACAATCCGGAAACTCAATAATTACACCAGATATGTTCTTCTGTTTTTGCAGCATTACTCACTATGATTATCATCACTGCCTCTCTCTATCTTGGAAAGAAGAGTGATAAAGTGATTGAAGTGAAGGAATTTCCAAGCTTATTGCAGGCACAAGTGATTCATGATTTATTGCTTATGGATTTTGTTAGTTCTGTCAAGTGTCAAGGCTTTCTTACAGTTCATAACATAGTATACTAGCTGAAAGGCTGAACTGAAATTATTTGTGACAATTTATGATCATAACATGTTGTTAGTTAACGTTCAGTGATAGCTGAAAAAAATCATATTCAGTAACTCATGCTTTGCTTGCAGGTAGGTGAGACTGAGAAGTTTTATTGGCTTTACATTCTTGTATCTACTGAGCTTATATTAGGATAAATGCAGAATTATATATGGCATAAGAGATTGTCCCAAATGCTTCTGTGTATACTTCTCATTTTGAAGTATATAGATCAGATTTTTTTTCCTAAAAAATATATTTTTACTCTCAAAATAGTTACTAAAACAGTGAATCATTCTTTTTTTCTTGATGAATTGAAAGACACATTAATTCCTTTATTTTAGTTATTTTTCTAGTAAACAAGTGTCAATGTCTAAAAAAATTCTATAAACATTTCAAGTAATTATTTAGTTTTAAACTGATTATTATTCCTCAATTTAAGTTATCCAGTTATTGATCATCTTGCTTTTTATATAGCTATCTGAAATAAATAGATACCATTTTTATATATTTTTCCCACATAGGCTAAACAGTTTTCTTAGGTTGAGAGGAGTAATCATATAGAGATATAACAAATCCATTCCCAATTTTTAATGCTTAACACTAAGTAAAAAAAAAAAAAAAAAAGCGCATAAGTATATATATATGTATTTGATCTCTGAAGACTTACATTTAAAATCTGAAAATGAAGAATTTATTTTATATTAAACTAATTTGCAATTACATTTAAGTATTTTAAAATCTCTATTTTTATTTTAAGTATTCAGCAAGGTCTGGTTAAAAAATATTAGTGGCATACTCTATCAGCCTTTTTAACACAGTAAAAATAAGACAAAAGAACATGAAAATATATATAGTTTCATATAGTTTCCATGGCTATGAAAAGGAAACTGTTTGTAATCAGAACTTGGCTTGTTCTAATTACATACATAATTGATTATACATTTACTTTGTTTAGCTCATGATAATTGGTAATATGTATTCACTTTAAATATAGGTTAAATATTGGACTGTACTTAGTCTCAAACATTTTTATTGTATTGAATATTTTTGGAAACTTTGTTAATTTTATAATTGTTATGTTCAAATTCATGAAATCTCAGCTAACTGATCTATTTGCATAGCAAAATCTTCAGTTTCTCTCCTATGTTAAACAGAACACAGAAAGAAAGTCAGATGATCTTTCAGGTCTACCTCCTGAAGTGAAAAACAGAGGCAGTTTCAGAGGCAGTTTCATTAATTATTGCATTAAAAAAAAAAAAAAAAAAAAAAAAAAAAAAAAAAAAAAAAAAAAAAAAAAAAAAAAAAAAAAAAAAAAAAAGGTTATGAAAGAACAGCTAATGTTCCAAAACCTAGACTTGCTGAACTGTAGGTAGAACAGCTGTAGAACAGTTACAGCTGGGGATGTAGAAGATGTAGAAGAGTAATTAAGGCCAACACAGGTCCTTTAGGCAGATCAACATTATTTTGTCAGCCTCTTTTCATCTGACTAGTCTGACCAAGAGTCAGATGAAAAGGTAGTAATAAGATAAATATTATTATTTTATAATTATTTAATGAATAGTTGTGCTAGCAAAAAAAAAATATTAAAAAAATATAACAAAACTTTTGCTTTTCAAGACAAAAGCATCTTCCTCAGAGCACTGACTATAAAAGGTTTCTTTTAAAGCTGACCTAAAGGGATAGTTTTGTTTTATAATATCTTGAAACCATTCCAAAAGAAATTCTGTGTTCAATTTGACTTAAATTAAAACACAGTTTTCCTAAGAGTATTTCATTTTATTTTAATTTCCTGGTGTTGGAACTTAAAATACAAGATACCCTCAGAAATATAACTAGTTACCATTGCATAAATGTGCATATCTGCTCAATATTTTATGAAAGACCATTTTCCTGGTCTGTGATTATTACTGAAGTATGCATATTGCTTTACGTGCACATCTTCAATACCCACATAAAGAGTAACAGAATTACCACAGTAATGATGTGATACCAATCTGATTATAGCTTTTAAATTATCATCAGATCTTTTCTACACAAGCAGATCCAGAGCATCTAAGTCATTACAGGATGTGAGACTAAATATCAGGTGCTGCACAAAGCACCTCAAGTAAGTGCCTGTATAATCAATGAAAACAGGAAAATTACTTTGTAGGCATTTTGAGAGGAATTATGCCTGCCTCAGTAGGCTTGTAGGGACATAGATTAATATCTGTACACGATGCTGCACAGTGCAGCTCTAAAGGACTCTTAGCTAAAGCTGAGTTCAAGAATTTCCATCCTGATATGACAAGTATGGCATACGTATGCCCCCAGGATTTGGTCCAACTTATTTGCGGTCAGATGAACTAGCAAACCTACTATCTTATAGCATGTTCAATGTATCTTCAGAAGATGATCTCAAGTCACAGCCCTAAGTCCAGATGGCATTTGGACGGTGTGGGATGCACTTGTGCACACAGCAGTAGAGAGGAGCCCTTGCAGCTGCAGGACTGTCTCCTCTTGGTGGGTAGCTACAGCCAACATACCGACAAAGGACTTTGGTTTCTTAGTTTCCTGACAGTGTTCGGGAATACTTTGACTTTTGAGACACAATTTTCCCTTCTCTCTCTCTCTCTCTCTCTCTCTCTCTCCCTCTCTCTCTCTCTCTCTCTCTCTCTTTTTAATTCCCCCTTAAATTTGTTGTCTTTGCTCGATAGAAATTACTTTCCTTTCAGATATGTTTTTTTATCAGTAGTGCCTTTAAGGCTTCCAAATCACAATCTTGGTTTCAAATAGCTACCTTAAATAAATGTGGCATGGCTTCCATTAAATATTTTTGTGTGCAGCTCTTCTACTGTCTGCTTTTGCTTTCTTATGTGGTTAACAATCCTTCATTCATGATTAATTTCAGGATCTTACACTTCCTAAGAGGGGATATATGAAGAGAAGATAAGCAGGAAAAAAAAAAGAAGAGACTTTACCTATAAGGTTAAATCTAGAATAGTTTACAAGAATCTGTAAAATATTTAAAAGATTGAAGATAAATGGGCATACTTATGAGTTCCATCTGAAACATTGAACTAAATAGCCTGGCTTAGTTCCATTGACTCTAAGTCCATGCCAAAAAAAAAAAAAAAAAAAAAAAAAAAAAAAGTTTGAACTCAATTTAAATGTAAACTAATGCCCTTGTTCAGCTTCATTTAAATTTCATTAGTCTTCCCAACCCCCAACTTTAGCAGTGTCCAAATTCTGAATGTCAGTAATTCATTAAAGTTCTAAATCACACAGCTTTACTCTGCACAAGGTAAGGGAACAGGAATATAAACATATACAATGTTAATCAAAATTAATGACTCTCTTCTTTTTCCAGCATCCTTTCTCTCCCTCCCTGCCAGATGAGTTAATCTGTCAAGGTAAAATAACATTGTGGACAATCAAAATACATTTTCTTTTGTATCCTCCAAAATAAAGAAATGTGATTTTTTTTTTCTTTTTGTAAGATTTCTAGTGTCTTGTATGTTTCTGTATCAACTCCTTCTTTTTGACCTCAGAACTTGTATTATTCTGGATCTGCAAACGGATCCCCTTCAGATGTACTGAAATTAATGCAATGCTCCACATAAGCATAATTTGACAAATTATAGCACCTGAAGAAATTTTGCAAATATCTGTACATCATGGAACTTTAATAATTTTAGATATAACAGGTGCAGATATTGACCTTTTAAAAATTTTCAGAATTTTCAAATTATTGAACAATAAAATTAATATAATTTCTATTAGCTTAATGTAGCATTTAATTCAAAATTATAAGCATTACCCATATAATTTTGGGTAAGATCCAAATAAAAGAGGATCCAAATAAAAGAGGATGAATATTAATTCCACCTAAGATCAGTCTCATTATTCCATATAATATATCCACAATCCATTTGTTTAGGGAGAAGGAATTCCAAGGTTGTTAAGGTTGATTTTTTTTTTTGTTTATTTGCCTTTTTTCTCTAGATGCTGTCTGCAAAAATGTAAAAAAAAAAAAAAAAGAAAAAGAAAAAGAAATAGTGATTCCTTAGAGTAGATTCCTGCAATTGCATGAAAATAGAATTCTAATTTCACATATAGTGTGTGAATGTGATATTTAGTATTGCAATACATCATCTGATATAATTTCTATATACGTCTATATTTCATGTATAGTAAAATAATCATTAAGCTAAATAGATAAATAAATATGTAAATACAGTCACAAATATGTGATGTTGGGACTAAAACTTTGAAAATCCTAGTAAGAAGGACAGCAGAAAACAGCCCGTGAATATTTAGATTCATTTTCCAAAATCACTTGACCTTCTCCATAACACCACAACATGATATTCCAGTCTCTCTATTTTTTTTTTTCATTTTCTCTAACCAAAGTGGAAAGAAATGTATCATTCAAATAAGCTACAAGTAGTGGAGAGGTCCTTTTTTTACTTCAAAAATGGCTTCAGATGGCCATAATTTTTCCTCTTTTTTTTTTGTTTTAAGAAAATAGCTGGTGCACAGAAATCATTAGTTCTAAGCACAAAATGTCCATTTCTTAACTTGGGAAAAGAATAAGGCTGTGTTGTCATTAACAATGGGAAATAACCATAATCGAGATGGAAGTTGTTTATATAGCAAATTATTGATCTAATGTCAATTGCTGTGATTCAGTTTGTTACAAAGAGAGTACTTAAATGTAAAAGGAGAATGAGTGAGGAAAGAGAAGGGGGTGATCAGATATTTGGATATCAGAGTACAATAGACCTATTGTATATAGTCCTTATCAAATGAAATTTATTCACCAAAATATATGATATATGACTTAAAGAGAAGAACAAGAGTTCTCCCATTTTGATATTTCCTGAAAGAATCATCATCATGCATGCAGAGGAGATCTTGGTCTTACAAAGTAACTCCTTTAAAGCGTGCCAGAGTTGGTAAAGATGATCTAGCAATAGATAGCTGCAAGAAAACCAAATTTTAAATGCATGTGTGTATGTGTATGTGTGTGCTTGCTGCGTGTATTTCTGAACCTATGTGAGTAAATTACAGTGTAAAATTGTAATTGCTCATCTGATGCTGACTGTAACTTTCCTATGCTGAGGAACTGGTATTGATCAACATTCTGTCAATTAATCTGATCACATAATCATATTCAGCAATGATTAGCTGTTTTAAAGAAGACAAAGTCTGTGAGATATGAAAGAGCTGATCAGTATCTTTCCCTGAGACAGGTTTTTTAAGGAGTTTAGTGTGAGAAAATGTGAGACATAAGTTTAGAGAAATGGAAAGATTAGGTATCTTGCATGGTATATGTAGTAGAAATGCATAGTGCTAGTATCTGCTTGTTCTGATAGTAGTGTACTTTAAGATTCTGACAGGCAGTGTACCTTAAGATTTTTGGACTTTATCCAAATAAAATCTGCAAAATTTAGGAAATTTTGCTATGAAATGAAAAGGTACCAGATGGAGAAGATGCTTAACAAGATGCAAGATATTTCATACATTATTTAAAGTTCTCTTCAGTGTAGTTTTATATTATAAATTAATAATTCAAACTATGATCTTTTATAAAGCTTATTAAGATATTACTTCTTACTTGTGGGCCAGGTATTTTATGTAGGGAAATTTATAACAGCCTACTCATTAATTTATGACTTATGTTGTTAGGATCTACCTCTATTTTTAACACATAATTTATGTTCAGACATAGGTCAAATATATTCTTATGCCTTTTACTTGTCATATATGTAGATTCTACCTGAGTTAAATGTGACTATTCATATGTATAAAATTATGTATATGCTTACACACACATATATACACATATACATTTACACAGAATTAAAGCAGTGGTATTATTGCTAGTCAAAATGTCTTGTTCAGTGATTCTCTCACCAAAAAAAAAAGTAAATACAGCCTATATTTTATCATGCTACTTTTGGCTTAGAAAATAGCTTTATAAAACTTAATATATTTCTCCCTAGAAATATGTGCATTAAATGAGATTTTTTTTTCCTTGGGAAGAATATTATCACAGAATCATAGAATCATAGAATGCTTGAGGTTGGAAGGGACCTCAGAGGTCATCTAGTCCAAGCTTCCTGCTCACGCAGGGTCACCTACAGCACGTGGCACAGGGCTGCGTCCACGCGGGTTTTAAAGATCTCTGAAGAAGGAGACTCCACAACCTCTCTGGGCAGCCTGTTCCAGGGCTCTGTCACCCTCACTGTCAAGAAGTGTTTCCTTAGGTTCCTGTGGAACTTCTGGTGCTTCAGCTTGTAGTCGTTTCCTCTAGTCCTATCACTGTCCACCACTGAAGAGAGGCCAGCCCCCTCCTCCTCACTCCCTCCCTTGAGGTATTTATAGACACTGATCAGGTCCCCCCTCAGCCTTCTCTTCTCCAGGCTGAACATGCCCAGTTCTCTCAGCCTTTGCTCATAGGGCAGATGTTCCAGGCCCCTGATCATCCTTTTAGGATGATCCGTATTATGATCCGAAGTATGATATTACTTCAAGTGTCAAATAACATGCTCAATTCCACTTAATAGAATTCCATTAAGCAGAAAGTCTAGGACACCTAGGTTTAAAAAGATTTCCTGCTGTAATGTCGAAGCATATTATATCTCAGTCAAAATCATGAGTTCCTTAAGGAAGAGCATATGGGAACATAGCTATTATTTATTATAGGATTAAAATAATTACAAAGTATAAGTACTGAAATTGCTTGATAGCTTTTTAAGAAGAAAATTCAATTGCAAAGTACTTTCCCTCTTATTCTTTCTCATTTATTTATTCATTTATTATTTTATGAACCTATTTAAGTCATTGAGTCGAGGGTCCCTTTGACCCAGGTAGTAAAGTGTACTTGCCACAAATAATTTACCTAAATACGGGTTTAGTATGAAAGCATCATGTGTTAAAAAATCCATGTCACGTTGTATCCTTCTGGCGTCAACCTCCAGGCTCTCCTTGCCGAGAGTACTTTTTTTATTCAGTTTAAGATGTGAAGTACAAGCTATCAATTTTCCACAGGTACTGAGCAAACTGCCTCTAAAATGTTCCTTGAATAACTTCTTGAGGGAGAATAGTATGGCCTTTCTGTCAAGGATACCTCTAATTGTGTTGGATTTACTTGACATTTTCCTAGGATCTTAAGAAGTGATGAGGAAACTGGATTTGACAATAAAGAGCAGTTTTTGACATTCACTTGGGCTCTAGTGAAGTTAGAATAGTGCTATTAAAGAACTAGTACCTCCCAGGATGCAGCAATTACTTTGCTCAATATTTTTTCTTTGCTGAATAAGTGATGCAGATATTCCTCTCTTGCAAAGATTCTAGCAAGCAATTTGCTCCCTTTTACTGTAGTGAGGAATCATAAGTAATACAGTTCAGACAATGGGCAGATGACTCATTGCTGAGTAACTGAAGCAAATGAATAGAATTAATCTTGAAATTACGCTCTAAAGAGAAAAAAAATCAGGTTACATTTGAATAGGCATCTGTTGCACAGTATGTAGTTTCCAGTAAAAATGTGTAATTTATTCAGTATTCCAAATTGTTTGTTCAAGCCTGCAGGGCTAAAAGACGAAGAGAAATTCCTGTCAATTCTTGGCTTCTGTCTTATGCCATGGCACACAAACCCTCATAGATTTTATATAGAACTTAATGTAAAGTGTTTACTTTGATCTAAATTCTGCAGACACTACATAAATTTGATCCTCTGGAAATAGCTGGAGTTATTAGATAAATTCAATAAATCAAATACTTTGATCTTTCCATCTATAGCAATTATTTCATATCCCAAATCTTCCATTAAGGAACAGCTGTCATAAAAAGTCTTCTTATTACTCTTATATACTTAAGCCTCCCTCACTATAAAGAAATTGGAGAAATCTCAGAATATCAAGATTCTTGTGTATGTCATCACATCATTGTTAAAGATGTATATGCACTATGCTACTTTCACAAAAATAGTAAATCTTGCCCTTTGTGGAGCAGAACTCTTTTTTGTTCATTTTGTATTTTTTTTTATCTACAGCATTCAGTTTTCTTTTTTAGTTTTGTTTTATTAATTTTAGAAAAATAATATTGTGCTCAAATTCAGCAACAGGTAGTCTTCTACTTCAGTAAGATATTTTATTTCTAGTGTTAACCAGTTTGCAGAACATTGACTGTAACTACAAATAAATGTAAAGGATTTGAGAAAATCAGAGAGTCTTTAGAGTAATGAGTCTCTCTCTACTCATTCCTCGCATGAGGACTTCTGGAATAATTCTAAAAATTGCATGTTTATCAGCAATTGTTCTAAAAATCTTCAAAGAAACCTTCAAAACTTCTTAAATTTATTGCCTACAGAATTCCTGCAAAACTCATAATGTATGATGATGAGCATATCTCATAGATGTGCAGATCTTATTATTTTGTTTGCATATGTACATCTGTTATTGATTATCGTGTGCTTCAAGTATGAGTTTTTGAGGAGCAGAGGCAAACTTTGACTTCTATTTATCCTGAAAATGGCACAACAGGCCTTGGTAATACAGAGGTATTATAACAATGCAGGACAAAACAAATAAAATGCAGACCTCTCTAAATTCATGTGAACTTCCCATACTGGAAGCATGTGTGTAAGCTTATGAATTTAAATTTCTCTTCAGTATTGAGCTATAATGCGGATCTTCATATACTTTGTGTTTTATTGTTACTTTGGAAAATAATGTCCTACACAAAATTTGAATCTAAGAATATAATACGCAAATTTGTGACTCCCATGTAGAAGCTAAGAACTTTTAAGAAGCTTTTTTTTTTTTTCTTTTTTCCTTCTACTTTTGACAAGTTCTACAATTTTTTTTTTTTTTTTTCAGTCTGAAAGAAGATTGCAGTGAAGGACTCTCAATTGTACATTTCTGTGGTAGTAATCTGTCTTGAGATTTTTACACTGACATTTTTTACTGTATTGCATAATTTAATCTCTAAAGTATTTCTAAGTGGACTCCTTCATTAGATATTAGTCCTTTTGTGCTTTCTTCTATGGATGCTATAGATACCAGTGACAAGAGAGATGATTGCAGAACACAAGTGATTCTTTCCATTTTTATTTTACTGAAGTAATTAAACATGTTGATAACATACACAGAGTCAAGAATTAACTGATCAATGATGCTGAGACTCTGATGTCGTCCAAAAGCTTTTCCCAAGCTGAAAAAAAAATGATGGAATAAGATGTAATGGTGTCATATGGGTCATTGCTGTCTTCTCATAAGACTGGCAATCAAGACCAGAAAGTTTCAATGTAAGCATCCTATAAACCACTCCCAATTAATATCAATCCAATTCTTTTGCTTTTTCATATAGGGCTATGAATTTTATTTATAATTGCTTGGAATTACAAGTCAATAAATATTTCATAAAATATGTCTCTGCTATATGACAAATTTGTGTTTTAAATTTTCATGTCTCTATCAATATATTTATAAATTTTGGTCTCTCTGACCTCATAATTGTGGAAAATTATATGTATGAGTATTATGAAATGACCTTGGTTTGAATCAGAACTTTCAATTTTTATATAAGTAATAAATAATCCTTTCATTTTCAACAGTGGAATTCTTTTTCATTCACTTCTTTAACCAAACCTGCAGCAAATTCAGTGAAATTCTCTGTGTTCTCCTTGTACATTTGATTATATATGTCAAGGCTATTATTATAATATTTACAACAAAAAATGTCGAAGAGAAAGAAAAAATAGCATAAGTGTTTTGAAGTAAAGATTTTAATGATTTTTAGTTGGAAAAAAACATTGTATACTGCTATGTAAAATATGGGGAGATATTTCTTGTGCCTCTTTCAGTGATAGGGCTTTTATAATTACAATTATATAGGTGTGCTGGGGTATATGCTTTACTGTCCATTATTTTTGTTATAATTTACATCTTGAACAAGAACTGTCATGTATTGTTCCTAGATATGCAATGACAGCAGTTTATTTACTGCTGGTAGAATCTGGTTTTCTGAGAGTGATTGAAGTACAAGTATAGGATTTTACCAAAACCCAGCAATATTTCATAGACAGAACAATATGTCATAGCATAAGTGCCCTGCAACTGAGACATCCCTACATAGGATAAACTCATTCAAAAGTAATTTCTGAGTGTATGAAATATTTTCTATATAAATTGAAGTCTTTAGTTTTTTTTTTTTTTTTTTTTTTAAATGACAGCAGTAGGACTAGGTTTTGTCCTCAAGCATAACTGGTGTCAGTCACTACTTAAAAATAGCTGGAGAAAACCGTCATATCCTCAGATTCCTCATGAAAATGTCTTAGTTTAATAAAGCAGACTGTGTAAATTGTGCCTATGGTGTGAAGAAGTGGATGACAGTACAGCTGTTCCTTTTCCTGATTTACTTTATGAAAATATGCCTAAGTAAGTTGTAAAATCTATTTCAAAAAGATAAACAGTGGTTAGCCTTGAGGTTTGATTTTGCACGATTGTGTGGAATATTCTATTAGTCTCCATCATTTTCTTTTTTTCAAGAACACATGAAGACATTCTCTGAGACAGAATTTCCTTGAAAGTAAAGGCATGTTACCTTTTCTTTTTCAGGAGACAGAAATATATTGGATACTCCAAACTTTTTATAACTATTGTTTTAAAACAATAATTGCTTTTATGATAAAAAGATAAACTTACTGACCTTTTAACAGATCTGTAATTTTGAAATAACTTAAAAAAAACATGACATTTCTATATATCACATTATTCTTCAATTTGCCTTAAGAATTGTATACATGAACATCATGATACTTTTATTTCATATTCATCTAGCATATTTTACATTTATTTTTAACTTTAATTAAACCTAGTAATTTTTGCCATCAGACATATGTAATTAGTCTACTAGATAAGAACTAATAGTCATATCACTCTGATTAATATTTTCATTATGTTAATGTATAGACTAATATAGTAATAATAATTAATGTATAGACCAATACAGTATAGTAATAGTAATAGTAATAGTAATAGTAATAATAATAATAAAGATATTCTTGTCAAAATGGTCCCAAAAAAGCCCCTCCAAAAATATCAAGTTGGTTAAGAGTGAAGTCTCAGATACAACCTAGAAGTATCTTTTTTCTTTCAGCTTTCTTAAACTCTTTCCTCTTGAGAAAATATTATTAATTTTACAATAATAAGTCCTACTTCTCTAAGTTCTAACTATTTACTAGTTTTGATAGATGATTTTCCCATTAAATAAGTTTAACGGGAGCCTTTACTCACAGACATTTCAGAAAGACTTGTGAGTTCATGAAGAATGACATGGGTTCAGTCTTAGTCTTCATTTTCTAGAAACAAACCCTCTGTAAACCATGTATGTGTTCAACACACCTGTAAAGATCAATGCTTGAATTTAAAATAAAATAGACAGGATGATGATTGTCTACTTTCTTGCTGTCCAGGAGTCTCTACTGATTATTTTTGATCAAAATATCTTCATAAGAAAAAGATATCTTAATGTGCACTGAGTTACAATTAGATTAAAAAACAAACAAACAAGAAAGCAAGCAAACAAACAAACAAACAAACTGAGGCATTTACTAGGTTAGAGGGTTGAAAAAATCTCATACATCTTCCTGATACAGACTTCTAAAAAATATCTTTGTTTTCATTGTCTGCCAATATAGAATCTGCCCTCTAGATAAGGTGGAGAAAAGGAATGCAAATATGTATTAAATTTTGTACCACTTGTATTATTTTGTTATCATTCTAATAGAAACATCAAGTGATACCCAGAAAAGTAAAACATCATGCAGATAGGTGTTAAAGCGGCAGAACTTTGTTAACAAGAGGAATGCATTGTGTATACAGTGCTTGTTTTATTCTTTTGATGTGACTCTGCATGTCTTCTCACAGAATCCTAGAATTTACCAAGATTATCTCTCTCTCATTTAGATTTATGAGCATGAGGAGATTTCAGAAAGGCCTCCCACAGATTTAAGGCAAAGGTGATTATATCAGTGACTGAAGACTTTTCACAGGCATTCACAGACTCCTCCTCATCCTTCCTCTTCCTTGAACTTGCACTGGCTGTGGCTCTCCGTACTCCATGCAGATCCATATACTGCGCCTAATGGATAAAAATTGACTCAGTGCCACACGGCAACTTTTGAACAGTCATCTTAAACACTGAATTCATCTCTTTTTGAGTAGTAATATTGTTGTGGATTAGTGAAACAAATGCACTGTAGGTAGGTTGTAAAAGTGTTGCAAATCTCCAAAAAGCATGTTTTGCTGATAAATAATAGTTGCATACACACTGTTGTTTGTGCAAACCTAACTCTAGAGGCAACTGCTTTGAATTTGGAGATAAGGAGAAGTTTTCCCTTGAAACAGGACTATTCTAAGAAGGTTTACCTATACAAAAGCACCACAGTTACCACCTTAAAGGCAACTCCACCTGTCGTTTGAGTATCTGAGTGAGAAATGGCCACCCCCAGACTGAGCAGTTTGATGTATAAGCATTTAATGCACATGTTGATTTTCTCAATTTTCAATGCCAATCACTTAATAAAAGAAGCATAAACAAAGTCAGCCTCGCTTTGCTTTGCTTGCTTTGCTTTGGTCATGCTCTGAAAGCAGCATAGGTGATGTTTTTCTTTTAACAAGTTAGTCAACAGATCTGATTCAGCTAAAGAGCAACTCTACAAAATGTACTCAACTTTCAAACAAATCAGCTCTTTGATCCACAGACCCTTGCTTGATTGGCAACACAGTGTGGGGTATATGTGTATATATATAAACATTTTGACTCACAAATATTTATAAAAGTTTTTTTTTTTTTTAATAAATATGTGTTTCTTTCCTCATGGTCTTGTCTCAGAGATTGTGTTTGCCCTCAAACTATCAGAAGAAGAATTCAAGCAAATTTCATTGGTGATTTAGAATCATATAAGATTTAGGAAAACTGATATTGATTGATTCACCTCAGAAAAATATTGGCAGAAATATGTTTATCTTAATATTTCTCATGGATATCATGAACAAAATAAATTTCATATGTTTTCCCTGTATAATAAGTTCTGACAGCTTCATTCTTGGCCATCCCCCTCTTCCTGAATTGAAAATTTAAGAAAAGCTTTTTCATTTATTGAAAAAGTGTAAAAAAAAACTTTCTTAATTACAGGGGAAAACAATGTAACAATATACTAAAAAAAAAAAAAGAAAACATACTCTGTTGTTTTTCTTCCTAAGCTATATAATAATATTGCATATATAAGAGCTTTTCTTTCAAACTACTTGGAAGATACAATACTGCAGAAGCAGTCAAGATCATGACAAAAGTATTTATACTTTCTTTACATCACCTGGAGAAAAAAAAAACAAACAAAAAAATAGAACTCAAACTTAAGACATGATAGATAAAATGCTGCAATACTTCAGACGTTGTTGCTTACTGCACCAGAAATCTATTTATATTTAAAATCAGATGCTAAATATCTGATGTCATAGGTGACCCAGAATAAGACAGACCTTCTACTTTCCAGAATTGCTATCATGTTTAGTTACCAAAATTCATTTTATAGCTCTCTTTTAGCCATAAAGTTCCTTCAGGACATAATTTCATCTGCCATATGCCATATAAACATCTTCTATGGACAGTTTTCTGACCAGCATTACAGCAACCGTGATCTGGCTTTATACAGACAGATCACCTGAAGGCTCCCTGAGCACCATAGAGAATTTTGGAAAGTTAGATGCTGTCAAGTCTTTTATAATAGGTGGTAATGTAGATTAGTTGGTAGGGTGCTTATCCAGAAAAAATATGGTCTGATCTGAGTCACAGATTGACAACTTCTGAAGATGATCTGGTCCAACTGGCTGTGCTCAGAGCAAAGACAGCAAAAGTTGACCCAGACCAAACTGACTTGATTGCCCAAAGCCATATTCACTTGCATTTGGAAGATGGAGACTCCATGACACCTTGGGCAACCTGGTCCACTGATATTTGCTCTCTGTTCTTTCAGAGGCAGAAGCTCCTATAGGAGCACCTCCTACCAGGGTGTGTAGTCTTATCATGCCAATGTACTAAAGTTCCATCTTTGATCAACAGACAGATGAAAGCTCCCATTTTAAATCAAAGAATCGCATAATCACAGAATCCCAGAATGGATAAGGTTGGAAGGGACCTCTAGAGACCCTCTAGTCCAACCCCCCTGCTCCAGCAGGGACATCTTGAACATGTGGCACAGGGTGGCATCCAGGCAGGTTTTGAGGACTTCCAGAGAAGGAGACTCTACAACCTTCCTGGGCAGCCTGTTACAGGGCTCTGTCACCCTCACAGAAAAGAAATTCTTCCTCACCTGGAGATGGAACTTCCTGTGTTTCAACTTATACCCATTTCCCTTTGTCCTGTCACTGGCCACCACTGAGAAGAGCTTGACTATTTCATCCCTACATTCTCCTTTCATGTACCTGTTAATCAGATCCCTTCTCAGCCTTCTCTTCTCCAAGCTAAACAGGCCCAACTGACTCAGTGTCTCCTCATACGAGAGATGTTCCAGTCCCTTAATGATCTTTGCTACTCTATGCAACTGGACCCTAAGAGCTCCATGTCCCTCTTATACTGGGGAGCCCAGAACTGCACACAACTCTCCAGGTGCGGCCTCACCAGAGCTGAGGAGGGGGGCAGAATCACCTCCCTTGACCTGCTGGCAACACTCCTGATGCAAGCCAGGATCCCATTG
>VZSG01000272.1:164254-183964 GCA_013398315.1 Nothoprocta pentlandii | reverse complement strand
AGGTTCCTCTCTGCCCAACTCACCAGCCTGTCCAGGTCCCTCTGGATGGCAGCACAGCCCTCCGGAGTGTCGGCCACTCCACCCAGCTTGGTGTCATCTGCAAACTTGCTCAGGGTGCACTCCGTGCCCTTTTCCAGGTCATTGATGAATGAGTTGAATAGCACCAGGCCCAGTACTGGCCCCTGGGGGACACCACTGGCCACAGGCCTCCAACTGGACTCGGCCCCATTTATCACCACCCTCTGAGCTCTGCCATACTGCCAGTTCTCGATCCACCTCACTGTTCACTCATCTAGTCCACTCTCCCGGAGCTTCCGTATGAGGATATTATGGGAGACAGTGTCAAAAGCCTTGCTGAAGTCAAGGTAGGCAACATCCATGGCTCTCCCCTCATCCAGCTGGCCAGTCATCCCATCACAGAAGGCTATAAATTTCATCAGACATGACTTCCCCTTGGTGAATCCATGACGACTACTCCTGATCACCTCCTTCTCTTTCACATGCCTAGAGATGCTCTCTAGGATGAGCTACTCCATCCCCTTTCCAGGGACGGTGGTGAGGCTGACCAGCCTGTAATTACCCAGCTCTTCTCTCTTGCCCTTTTTGAAGACTGGAGTGATATTGACTCTCTTCCAGTCCTCCAGCACCTCCCCTGCTCTCCAGGACCTCTCGAAGATGATAGAGAGCAGCTGAGCAATAACTTCCGCCAGTTGCCTCAGCACTCTTGGGTGCATCTCATCCGGACCCACAGAAGAACTGTGTGGCTAGTTCTTAGTAATGGTGAAAACAGATAATGTAATTGATGTTCACTTAATCATTTGAGTGAGTTCACTTAGTTCTTCAGGTGATCAGAGCTATCTATATATCCCAGTGGCAAATATAAAAGCAAATGTTACAGGTTATGACCTGTTGATCAAAAACTCTCACATGTCTGGAGCAAACATTTGCACCATATAGATGAGATGCTTGGCTCTGATGTGGGACTGAATCACTGAAAAAGCACTGAACCACACACTTATTGAAAATACATACTCAGGAATATATACTCAGGATAGTGAATGCAAAAACTCAAGGTAGATCTATATCAAATTCTGAATGAGTACAATGGATCTTAACGTATCCTTTCTGAATGAGGGAATTATAGTGGAAAAAAAAATAAGGTTTTAGCATGCACATCATCTGGACTATAAGTAGAAGGTGAAAAAAGATTTTTGATCTGAACCAAAGAGAAACATTTTGACAATTTGGTTTTGTGCTTCGTACAATTACTAGTAAGCAGAAGAAACAAAAAGATGAATTCCCGGGATCATTCAGGAACTTTACAACTACTTTCTGAAAAGATGAGATGATGTATTCATTTGTGAGAATGGACTGACTTGAGACAGACAGACTGTGGACCCAGATGACCTCACAAACAAAGAAACAAATAAATAAATAAAAAATGTTGATTAATTATTATAGGAGCCTTCCAAGTGAGAGATATAGTCACTTCTGAAGAATCCTCCAGGCAGCCCCTGCTGTGCATAGATCAATACATAGATACTATTTATATGCTTAAATGTGCTGATTAATTCAATTTCAGCGACTCCCTCTGGCAGTTCATGCTTCACAATTGATCAAACTCCACATAGACAGTGGTAAATAGTCTGTAGAAATGTTTTCTACAGATGCAGGAATGGTCACATAGGACCTAGAATATATATATTGTGTATGTGTGTGTGTGAGAGAGAGAGAGAGAGAGAGAGAGAGAATATGCTTACTACATAGTTTAAAATCAGCAGAAATAGATCTGCTGTGGTCACACAGGACAGCAACTTGTTATAACAATTTATGGGAAAGGCCTGACTGATAAGACGTTACAAAATAAATTGATTCAAGTTGAAGTTATCATCTTATAAGTCCATTAATGAAAGCATTAATGAAAGCAATTGTAGGAGTTAAGAAAAGACTACACACAGTTGCTCTGGGAAAATAGGGACAGTAACAGGATCAGTTGTAGCTGAGGCACTGAGAAGAGTCTGACCCATGCTTTGCATGTCCTCCCATCAGTGCAGAGCATTGAGTGGGTCACTTAATTAAAGTAACACATAGTCGAGTTATTATGTGTTTATTAGTGACATTCCTCAGGGGATCCACCCTTGGGCTGATACTGTTTAATGTCTTTATCAGAAACCTGGATGTTAGAAGAAAACACATAATCATCAAGTGTCTGGGTGGCACCAGGTAAGAGGCAGCATTTTGTATATTAGAGGGTAACACTGTCTGGCTAGAAAACAGATTTCCAGCTGCTTCATCCTGCTCGATGATGGATGAACACACATCGGAAATGCACCTTTGCCTCAGTGAAACTAGAGATATAGTGGCGCTGCCTTAGTAAGAGTGTAGTCAATGAGTCAAGAGAAGTTATTATTCTCCACAGTTCAGCATTTGTGAGCCTGCATCTGGAGTGCACGAAAGGTTTTGATACACTGGAGTGGAGCAAGTCCAGGAGAGGCTAACAGGATGGTTAGGGGGCTGGAGCACATAACAAACAAGGAAAACTGAGAGAACAGTTTATTCAGCCTGAAGCATAGGCTAAAGAGATATCTGATTATTAACTTTAAATACCAAATGGGAGCTTATAAAAAAAGATAGAACCAAACTCCTTTTAGAAATGCATATCTAAAGTATGAAAGGTAAGGAAATTTCTGCCTGAGTACAAAGAAATGAATCTTTACTCTGAGACTGATGAAATGAAAGCTGCCCAATTAGGATGTTGAATCTCCACGCTTGGAGATATTGAACTCTCAGCAGGACAAGCAACCTGCTCTGTCTTTGTAGTTGGATCTAACTTTGAAGCTTTCTTTGCTTTGAGTAGGAAGTATACCTTTAGGTGACTTCCAGAGGTCTTTCTCAAACTAAATTTGTCTATGCTTTTGTTGAATAAAAGAACATAAATCAGAAACATAAGGAGAAAAATGTTGGAGATTCAGACAAAAAGAATGAAGAATAAATAATAATATAAACTAAGATAAAGGAGTAATAAATTAATGTAAGTAATGGAAAAATGATTTCTAGTAATAACTTGCATATCAGTTCCTTCCTGTCCATTTATTTCAAAAGTAAAGGAATTTTTCAACCTGTAATTACTGTAATTTACTGTATTTTTTTTTACATTAGATCTTCATTTTTTTTTAATAATGTTCAAACAAAATCAGTCTTCTACATTTATATTTCCAATATTTAAGAAAAACTTGTTGAGGAATCCAAAGTACTATGTGAATTTATAATTGCATCTAATATATCTCCACAAACATCCAGGTGATGTTGCATATGATCTCCGGTTTTGGGGAGGCGAAGAAACTCCCATTTGCAACTCCGAAACCTTTACAACATTCAAGTCTGCCTTTCACTTCTGCTTTGTAGCCTCACACATTCCAGCTGTGTGGCTGTTGCGGTGTTTTTACCTTTTGTGTTTCTGAAGTGTTGGTATCCTCATGCACCTGAACACTCTGAGATACCATTATGTCCATTAAGTCATTTTTTTCCTGGGAAGCAATTGCCTCTGCTGGTTGCAGCAGAGGTGTGCCTTAATGGTGTGCCTCAACATTCTTCAGATTATAACTTTATATTGGGCAGGGGCAAGGGAGGCAGGATAACCAAAACTCCAAAGAAAAAAAAAAAAACAAAAAAAAAAAACAAGAAAACAATACAGTCCAGTAAGTCCAGTAGATAATATTAATATATAATTATATAACCAGTTAACATTGCACATGAAAATCATGCACAAATCTTAATAGGCAATTGGAGCACAGAAACTGCACCTGGTTAAAGAGTGTTCCAATCAGTACTATTCAGTACTATTAGTGTGACAAGCAGGAGCAGACAGCAGGGACATTGAGTGGGGCTTGATGAAATTGATGAGATATGCAGCTCTAGAAAGGATATCCAGAAGAGGGCACTCATCTGGGGAGACCCTCAGCATAGAAGTTCTTGGCTGGCTGATAGACAGCATTTTCCTTTTTCTCCCTTTTCTCTCTCTCCTTTAATTTTTGTTTCATTCATTGAGTTGGGTGTGCACTTTTTTTGTGGAGGGGTAGGGTGAAAAAAAGTAACTGTAGCCGTTAGGTTTAATATATCTGTCATCAGCTATAAATCCTGTAAATATATCCCTGAGCATGTAAACATGTAGCCATTACTTATGCAGCAGGATAACAGTAAGAAATAAATCAATTTTCAACTAGTAAATACTACACCAATCAGTTAACCACCTTTCTCAATCTGTGATGGTTGGTTTATGTGCAATAGAAGAGTAAATTTAGAAAAATTAGAGGGAATTTAATCTCCTTGAAACAGATTCCTAGTTTCTCTTAAGTAAGTACTTCATAGATTGACTTTTCAAATACCTTTGCATGTATTATTGAATATGAAATATCTTTTTTCCTGCTTTTTTTTTTTTTTCTGCACTTTAGCCTGACCACTTTCTGAGATGAATTTCAGGCATAAGGAGAAAAATAAAAAAAAAAAAAGACGTCAAATAGCTTATGCTTTTAATGAGTACTTCAGAGATTAAGTGAGTGAAAAACTGCATTGTCACCCTTACAGTTAAAAGATTCACCTAGCTAGCATGAGGATACTGAAGGTTATATGAGCATAACTAAATACCATATTGAGTCTGAGAACCAGGCACCTCAGTTGAATTGCAAATGAAATAAATGTGTTAAAGTGTGGGTTTTTTTTTGTATGTCAACCAATAATGAAGACACACAAAGAAATTTTCTTCTTTTTTTTTAAATGATCAAGAGGACAGTTTATTATAGATAGACTACAAAGCTGCAAGTGAAACTAAATCCACAATTTCAGGAAAAGCTATAGACAAAACTAATTATCCTTTTTCACCAGATATACATTTATGCTTCATCTTACATAATGTTTTACAAATGGAACATCTGTCTCCTTTTTTTTTTTTATATAATATATATTACTTCATCCTTTCTCTTTAGTAAGCTGGATAATTTTCTATGGAATGTCACAGAGTTATTGCTAATGCATGCTTAATTTAATAAACTAGAGAAATTGAGAAATTCCTTTAAAGACTCCAAGGTATATTCTAGTCATAACTGGGGCATTTCTTATTTCTTATTTGTATGGCAAAATCAGAAATTAACTAGTATTCATGTTAACCAGGATTCAGATCTGGCCCTTCTTATACACTTGCTAAGCATTCTAAATGCCTACATTTCATTTTTTTTTTAAAGAAATTTGATGAGTAAAAATATATCTCCTTAGGGAACATGATTCCAGAATTTCCTATAGAAAAAAAGTCACAGAATCACAGAATTATTAAAGTTGGAAGGGACCTCTAGAGATCATCTAGTCCAACCTCCCTGTTCAAGCTCAAGGACACCTAGAGCATGTGGCACAGGGTGGCATTCAGGTGGGTTTTGAAGACCTCCAGAGAAGGTGACTCCACGTCCTCCTTGGGCAGCCTGTTCCAGGGCTCTCTCACCCTCACAGCAACTGTGGAGGCCCATTTAGTTACGATCTCTATTATATAACCATAAGCTTGGAAGCTCAGGTTTTCCTATAGCTTTTCTTTGCTGCAAGAATATCAATAAAACTGATATCTGAAAGCATCACTGCTTCCAGGAGCTGGATTGATATCTGATGGAAAATCTGTATAATTTATGTAGAAATATTTAATAAAATAAATACACAATCTTTGAATATTTTCATTCAATTGATTTACCAAATCAAATGTTTATACCAGGTTCTAGTAGCTAGTCCAACATTTAATTAACATTTTTTCCTTATGATTAAAACTTAGGAAAAAGGCTGCCCAGAGAGCTTGTGGAATCTCCTTCTTTGGAGATATTTAAAACTTGCTTGGATGCAGCCCTGGGCCACATGCTCCAGGTAACCCTGCGTGTGCGGGGTGGTTGAACTATATGACCTCTGGAGGTCCCTTCCAACCTTAAACATTCTATGAGTCTATGAAAAAAAAAGTATCTTTTGCTCTCTACAATTAAATTT
This sequence comes from Nothoprocta pentlandii, assembly GCA_013398315.1. Lineage (NCBI taxonomy): Eukaryota > Metazoa > Chordata > Aves > Tinamiformes > Tinamidae > Nothoprocta > Nothoprocta pentlandii. The sequence continues at coordinate 177,952 of VZSG01000272.1, read as the reverse complement.
TAAAATAACCAAATGCCTTTCAGGAGAAGTATTTCTTATTTTTGCATTTTATTTTCAAAACTGAATTCAGTGTATTAGTTGTATACTTGATTTTCTTGGATCAAAAATGTATCCTATTGAAGCAATTGTGAATTCCTTGAGAATAGGACATTTTCAATATAATACAGTTGCAAGGAACATAAAAAATCCACTGTAAAGTGCTTGCAATTTTATATTTTCCATGATCTGTTAAAGAAAAAGAGTATGCATATATTGTTCATCCAGGATATGTGTATATGCTCATTCATATATGTTTATGCTCCTCAGTGTATAGCACATTCATTTAACAAAAGCAAGTTTTTAACATCCACCTGTGGCAGGTTAGTTTCTACTTCTTTCTCTTGTATATGGACACAAAGGACAAGCAGGTTATCCAATTTGCTCATTGGTTTATCTTTGAGCAAGAGAGACTGCTCTGATAAAAATAACTTAGATTAGCTAAGCTAAGACTAGCTTGACACATCTCTGCTCTTGGAAAGTGTGGTATGTTTTCTATATTTGCATGAAACGATCTGAAAGAACAATGCATGATATGGTTCAGTGATGATATCTCTACCAAAAAATGCTCTCCAACCTTTAGACTAGGGAAGGTGGTACCTGTTCTCCCTAGTATTGGTATAACCTAGCTTGATATCTCCTCTATGCTGTGGTCCTGAATCAAAATCCCTTTCATTTCATTTGTCTTCACAGGTGCTTCTTCATTAGAGTGAGTGCTCTCCAGATGGGCTTGGGCTCTCTTTAATCTCTCTGATTCATTAAAATCTAAGAGCTCAGCATGAGCGACCCAGAACACAAGGCACATCTTCTGAATAATCATGTTTTGAGCTCAGCTCTGTGAACTTGCCCTAGGCAATTGCAAAGCATGACACTTGATTATGATAAAGGAGAATAGAGCATGTTGTCAAGATGATGCTTGTACAGTTGAGGTATACAAGTACACTAGCATATTTATTAGTGTAGACAGTCAATAGGACAGTAAAGGAAAGACTGCCAGATACAGGAAGAGTCATTTCTGCATGGCAATTCATCCCATACTATCTTGCTTCAAGGAATCTTATTTCTTATATAACTTCCTGCAATTCTAATCCAAAACTGGGTTTATTAACACAAGTCAAAATGTCAGACAACATGAAACGAAATGCTGTGTATTCACAAGGTACTTCAGTATAAGATAGGCCACATTAACCTGCAACAGCTTGCATCATTCTCATTGGCTGTAAAAATTCTGGTGGCTGTTTCAATTCCTTGTTGATTGTAAAAGTCATTTTTCTTAATTCTAATTTCTTAATTAGAATTTCTTAAATTCTGCAGTGTTCCAATTCAGGGTACTTTGAAGGTTGTATGAACATTGGAAATAAAACAGTGTTACTGCTCAGAAAATGAAAAAAAAAAACAATGGAAAGGTTACAAATTGAACTATTTGTTCAAACATGAATGTCTACATATCTAGCCAAAAAATACCAATGAGGTAATTTAAACATTCAAATTTGCATTTTCTGTGTAAGAAAACAGTAATGAATTTAAACTCATTTTTTCTGTAAGTGGTATTAAGGTAGCTGCTGAACTCTCTCTCCATTGCTAATATTTTTACATTATGTGTATCCTTGTTCTATTGACAAGAGTTAAAGAAAAATATAATATGCCCTTAAGTCAGTTTTGTCTTTTCTATTCAGTGATGAGTTTTGTGTTTGGAAACTAAATTAAATTTTGGAAAATGAAAAGTTTAAATATTGAATGTGACAGAAGATCATTTTCCAAGCATAATAATTCTATGATTCTACTGAGGCATTTGGAGACACAGTTTAGCAGGCATGATGTTTAAAAGTTTATGATTGGACTAGATGATCTTGAAGATCTTTTCCAGCCATAATGATTCTATGATTCTATCAGCTTTTTATGTAACTCACAGCTATGCAGACAAGAGAGCCCCAAAAGAGTATTCAAAGTAGCTTCCCAAGTTTTCATCAGAAAAAAAAATCCCAAATCTCATCTTTATCAATTTATCTACAGCAAACACATCAGTAATATAACTTTTATGTAAATTGTGGAAGTCATATGCTAATTGCAAGTAAACAATGGACTACCATTGTATGCATAAGTGTTTTATTTTTATTTTTGTTTTGTTGTTGTTGTTGTTTTCATAGGTCAATTTATCACATAGATACCAGCATCTTTTGAGAGGATAGGATTATATACAAAACTTTCCTAGAAGATATCTCTAATTCTGGAAACTACATTAGCAATCTAACATACTAAAGGAAGAAAAAAAAAAATATCAAACTGTCTGCATTGATCTACAAGTGAAATCTTGCCAATAGGGCTATTTTTGATCAGAATCATGTATTATGGATCTAATACATTTCTATTAACTCCAGTAGATTTCCTATATTTTTGAGCTAGTACAGATCAGAATTTTCTTGTAGTCTAAGTGTAATTTTAAAGAATTACACAGAAAGAAAAGGGAAAAAAAGCTGATAGAAAAGTTAGAGAAATAAATGGGCAGAACAGAAAATAAAGTGATAAAAAAGCTCTTTCAAATTTCTCTGAAGCAAATGGATTGAGTAAGATGTTACTAGATCATGCAGTGTGCAAGTGGAAGGAACAAGGAAAACATATCTTAAGATACTTGTCAATAAAACTAAATGAATGTGTAAGAAATGCCACTTTCAGTGCTGTGTTTTGTAACTTTCATTTTATTTATTTATTTATTTATCATACTCAAAGCGGGGTCTGGTATTTACCAGTCACATCTAGGAATATTTTATTTGACCATTTGAATGTTCTGAGAATCCATATGCATCTCCTTACATAACAATCCCCCAAAACATAGTAGATGTCATCCATTGTACTCCTCAAGATATTAAAATTTATACACAATTTTTTAAATTTCATTGGTTTTTTTCCACATTTTTTTTTTTCTACTAAGCAGGAAGGTAATATTGCGACAAATCACAGCCTGGAGTCCAAAAGCAAATCTACACATGGAAATGTACTAAAGTCTGTATAAAATTGGGCAGGAGTCCTTTCTGACATGCAGAAATTTAAGAAGAAATATGAATTTTCTCTAAATCTTGAGTTAATAGAACTTTGCAGTTCTGTAATATACACAGCAAGAGGAATTCTGCTATGTGGTAGTATAAGATCTGAGAAATAAAGCTGTAAAGGATCAGTGTAGATTTCTGTAAGTTTTTTTAAAGAACTGATATGGTAAAGAATGCTATAATTTACATAGCATGAAGTAAAATAGCATCACACTTCATATGCAATCTGTTTCACAAAGTCATTTTTAGACCGAAGTATATAAAATAAAATTGTTGAAAGAATAAATATATTTCATCCACTTACTAATATGAAAAAAGAATTTCAATGAGAAATACGGCAAAATACAAGGGAGTATCATGCATAAAAATACATTATGATTTATTCATTTACCTGAATTCAACTTCAAGAACGACATGATACAGTATTTCAATATTAGAGTATGCTGTATCATTATTCATTATTGTCATTACCACCTTTACTATTAGTGTTATCACTGAACAAGAAAAGATTGGGTTCTATTCTAAGTTGTCAGCATGAATTCCTTTGTGAATCTGGACTAGGTGCGTCTCTTTATCTATTTCTCGTTTTTTAAAGAAAAGGAGACGATGATGAATAATGTCATTCTTTGTGAAGTGCTTTAAACTCTGCAGGTGAAAGCCTAGGAAGTTCAGTAAGACACTTTAAACTCACTTCAGTGGGTCTGGGGTTAGACCACCTATGTGAAAATGAATAATAGTGAGAAACCAGCATTTTTATGAGAACAAATGATCTTGTATTAGGATATGTTGCGAAATTTGCATGAGAATTTGAATTTATAATGTGTCCTTACTCTAACTGTCCTACCATTTTAACATTTCAGGGTTTAGATTTTGAATTTAATGTCAGATATAACTGGCAACAGAAGAAGGAAAAATATATGTTTATCCTAAATGATATTCATATCAACTAAATCAAAACGTATAAACTAAATGTGTGTTTATTGAGAAGATATTAAATGAGAAACTCTACTGTATTTCAGCATACACTGACAAATTAATTTTTCTAAAGTGCAAGATGCATTGGTCTCAGATGATGAAATCTGTTCTAAATGTGAAAGTGTCCAGAAATGTCTTTCATCGCTCGGATCAGAAGCCTTCAGATAACCTTATCTACATTTTCATATATAGTTGAAAATCTGATTGGAGAAACAAACAAGATGCTGTTTCACTTTCTTTTTTACTAAAAAGACTCCAGAGCCAATAAAAATAAACGTGTTGTTGACACTTGTGCTATTTTGTCCTTTAACTGATTTTTTCCAAGAGTGTAGAAAGACAAAACAAAAACAAAAAGATATAGTAAGTCTAGAAAAAAGCTACTACTTTTTTTTTTTTTTTTTTTTTTTTTTTNTTTTTTTTTTTTTTTTTTTTTTTTTTTTTTGTGCATTGTGGATACTGTGTGATTTGATCAGTAATTCATGGCAATGTTTCTGAATTGCTATTTTTAGAAATGTTTCAAAATAAAAATTTTTATATATAAAACCAATTTACTGAATAAATATGAAATAAAACAATAATTGGAAAGAAATAGGTACCCCGTGAAGATGATAACCTGAAAATGCGTCTTTTTATTTCCATTAACTTTAGCAAGGGCAGCTGGACTTCTAGAATAGTAGATCAGATTTAGGTGGTAAGAATTCTCCTTTGTCATCTTCAAATAACCTTCTCATCTTCACAATATTTATGAAGCTTTGTTCTGCTTTTCTTTCAATGATATTATGTACTTACAGTTTATTATCAATGTGAATTTTCAGTTGATATTAGTAACAAGGATAAGCAACCACATTTTAGCATCTCTGTCTCTGAAAGGATCTATGTGGGATATTTTGCAAGATATCTGAGCTATGAGTAAAGGGCATTGTTCTATAATGGAAAATTATTATTTAAAACTTGTGCTTGTTTTAAATATATTTTAATGAAATGAGAATGGGTTATAGAATGTTGAAATTAATCTTTTATAGTAATTCATTTGAATAAAGGTGGTAGATAGTACTTAGGGAAAGATTTATGGTTTCTGTGGTTGGGCTCTGCACTGATCCAAAGGGAAAAAAATAATCAAGTTCCAAAGGTACTCTACTGTGTGGTCAGACATCTAAAACACCACTAACATGTTTGAAAAACTTATCTGACCATATAGATATGATATCACATTCAATAGAGCAACTACTCTTCACTTCCTACTCTGCTTTCAAATTGAGAACAAATTATTCTGAGATAATAAAGAAAAACTGTATCAGTGATCAGATGATAGCAAAGACCATATGAAAGAAAAAAAAAAAAAAACACTGAATGTGAAAAGTTGAATAAGAACTATGCCAAAGTCTAGAAGTAGAAATATTTCAGACCCTCAAGAGATTATGGCAGATTCAGCTACAGTACAATAGAGCTGTAATAACTCAGGATTGTTTTAGGCAGATCTGACGAATGTTTACTAAAGAGAACAGCAACCCTCCACCTATTCTGTGGAGCAATGGCTTTGGTTTATGTCATCTTCAAATACTCCCAAGTGTGGCAAAAGAAGAACTGCAGATCAGCTAGGTTAGAGTGATCACAATTACTTCTCTTCAAACAGGAATGCCTAAAGGAATAAAGAATAGAACTTTCTTTCTGACTCTGGGTAAAGAAAGGTAGATGGCATGCAAAAGCAACCACACACCCACAAAAGACAAAAGCAGAGATCCAGAAGAGTCCAGAAGGGTCCTCGTCAGAAGCAAGTAAATCACCAAAATGACGCTTAGATCTGTAGCTGTGCTGTTTGTATGAAAAAATGTTACTATTAGAATAAATAAATAAATAAATAAATAAATAGCTATTACTCATCAATGCGTCTACATACCAAAGCAGTACTGCAGTGTTTGCAGTTATTTGTAATACAGAGGTCTATTCACACACACACACTGCCTACCAACCTGATTGGACTGCCATTCTGTCATAGTTCAAGCCTGAATTGCAATTGCTACGGTCTTGTCTTCTCCCTTGTACTAAAACTATTATCCAGTCTGGCAAATTAAATAATTTGTGGAGATAAACTGCTCGGAAAACTGAACCAGGGCAAAAAAATAGTCACTTTTCTGCATATGATGCCATTGTCAGTGCTAGGAAACAGGTGAAATCATGTGATGGTGAGCAGGATCTGGCAGGGAGATTGGGATTAATGAAATTATTGAGATTAATTTAAACTGACCTGAATCCACAATTCATAATTATCTATTTTCTGGGGGTTATAAGGACAAAACTGCTCCTATGCATTTCTGCGTCAGTCTTCATAAAATATAAACTGCCAAGAATCTCAGATATCACAGGGATAGCAAGAGGCATTTAAAAATGCAGGATTTTGTTTACTTGATATTTATGTTTTCCTATATTCAAATTTTCATGAAAATTCAATAGAAAGCATAGAATGAACAAAATTTTAGATCATTCGTCTGTTTTTCACCAGAAGTTTCCCGTGAATAAAGGGAAGACCTTTTATTTGCAATAAACATTGATACTTCATTTTATAAAGATGATGATAATGAAGATTGTTCCTACTATTATTTTAGTGTCTTATGTGGAAAATTTAAGTGATAGAGGCAGAAAAGAGAGAATCCGGGCCTAAAAGGGCCATTAAATCAGTCAGTTAAAGCCTAATAACCATATTAGGTTGTCCTGTGGACAACCAGCATACAATATACAGCTGTTCTGCACACCCTGTCTGTTCACACACGCTGCTTTCCAGTCTTGGAGGTAATGAATCAAAGTCACTGAACAGAATACCATTTTATTACATCAGCAGTTTTCAACCTTCTCTAATTCGCACACTCATCCAAGATTCCAGTAGGAGTAGCAGACTCTTGAATACCAAAATTTAAGTTAGCCTAGTTGTTTTTCACATTTTTCTTATCATTAGCCTGTTAATCCTATGTTAAAGATAATTCATAACACTGTTGTTTTAGAGAAGCAGAACACAAGGATCTTTTTATTCAAGAAAATTTGCACCTTGGGTTAAGCTGAGGAATAGTAGACACATAGAAAGTGCAAATAGGATAGCGCAACGCTATATAGGTGCGTCTGTGGCTCAGTGAATTCAGACCAGAATTCTAGTTATTCTAAAGTTCCTAGTTTATTATCTCAAAGAACAACTTTCAGAAGGGATTTTAAGCTTTATAGGAAATCCCCCCAGACAGAGATGGCAGCAGAAATGTATTAAAGTTTGTTTACCTGATGCTTGCAATAAGAATGCACCATATTACAATGCAATTGCTTTAGCAGTTTATCTTCTAGCAGCAGTAAAGTTTCTAGAACTTTTTACTGTATGTTCGGCATTTAAAAACGAATTCAATCACCTTTGTAAATGTTTGCTTACTCACCGTTATTGTGAGATTCAGCATAATGCCCTTCCAGCATTATTTTAGCATTTCACTTGGTGCCTTCCAAAGGATTACTTGAGAAAGTAAGCTGTAAAACTGTAATATACATTTTCCTTAAGTGTAAGTGCATCTCCCAAAATAGACCAAGACTTCCTCTGTGATTACCTTCCCGACTCATCCTCATCATCTTTAGGAGGACTCAGGAGGTTGTAAGAGTGACACCTTGAATTTCAGTTTATTTTTATATATGGCAACTTGCTTCTGTATTCTTGAACTATATGTGAGATTCAGGGAAGACCAATAACTTGTGTCTTCCTAAAAGATATCCTCCTTGACTGAAACATGTCAGAAAAAAATCCAGCAGTTTTATCTATAACTATTTTCCAAATCCTTATATTTGCCTGAAAGTGATATCTCATAAATTTCTCTGTTTTCTATCTGAGAACTGCATTTTATTTAGACTTTTCCTTCTGGATCAGAAAGTCCTTTCCCATTCTATTTCTTGGATGAGAAACTCATGAGAAAACAATGGAAGGCATCGCATTCCTGTATAGAGATGATATGCAGTAATATGTGTTTATGTTTTTGCTTTGATGTACTATTTAGTATCAAATATCTTTCTATAATTGTATAAAATGATATGCATGCATTTACCTAGGTTTTTAATTTATAAGTACATATTATCTATACAATTACATATATACATATTATTTTATATATTCATCTTTAGTCCTTCCACTGTCAATAAATATAAATTAAAAAGTTAGATAACTCTTAAATTATATGATTAAAGTCTTCTCGTTCTTTACACATTTCAGTAGTTTAGGCAAACAATAGGATCCATTCAATTTTTTATTTTGTGTTGTGCATTTTTAAACATTTGAGAGAGCTAACAGTCACATTCTGTGATATGTCTTAAGAGTCATTCTCAGTATTTTTCTGTTTTGTAGAAAGCAAGAGTTGTATTTTACTTATGAGCTTGCCTGAAAATATTCAAGATAACAAGCTTAAGACAGGCCCATGGAAACCTTTTACAAGAGTTCATTGACACGGTTGAGCAAATCACCTAGTTTAATTTAGAAAGGAATGCAAATTCATGATGCTTTTGTTGCTGTGTGTTTGGGACAGTTAATTAATAAACCTCAGCTTAAGTTGTTGGAATGAACTACCTAAATAGGATTTAAATTGATTATAAAGTTCAAAATACAACCTCATTACCTGGGTGGATCCTTCCAGAATATTTATGTTTGTGTTTCAATTATTAATGTATAATTAAAAACAATAAGTAATGCAAAATATTACATTATTCATCCAAAGTGTTAGTATTTACACATTGAGTAGCCCAGTTGATATAATTAAAGCCACTATAATCTTACATAGTTACATAGTATGAAAAATCTGCATATCCCATTACCATATTTCTTTATTCATGCATATACAGCTTTGAATAAAATTCTTAAAAACCAGTCAAAATATAGTATTTAAAAAAAAAAAAAAAAGAGAGACAGCAAAAAGATTTTGTACACTGTGCTGTAAGGCCATTTCCAAATGCTAATTCATCTGGAAATAATAAATTGTATTTATGAGAATATCTATATTTATGAATTGCTTAACAGTGACCATAAAAAAATCACTCAAAGCCTATATGTCATTTTAGTGTAACAAAATTGACTTTATCTATGAAAGCATTTTTCTCTCTCTATTGTTAATGTTATTCTAAAATTTTCTTTTGGTATAATAGTACCATGTATTTAATTCTCCACAACCCATATGGGTAGGGAGTTAATAACTAGTGAGATTTCTAGTGAACTAGTGAGACAGGTTGAGATTGCACTTAACAAAACAATTTATTCCAGATATGTGACATTAAAAAAAAAAAGCAATGATTGTAGTTTCTCTTCAATTTTCATTTTGAAAAAAAGCTTTCATATTTTAGCATTCATCATGGCTTCAAAGGAAAGTTTTTCTTAGAGCACAAAAAAAAAGCTTACCAACAAAAAGCAATAGCATAAGGTATGTAAAAAGAATATTTTCCTCAAAATGTCTTCTCACTGTTTCTCTGAAATCAGTCAAGCTAACTCACATTTAAATTTAGTCTTTTATAGATATTTGATAGAAACAGAAACTTTATATGGAGCTATTCTTCTACTCCCTTGACCAGAGATCTGACACTGACATCATTAAAGAGACACAAAACATCCTGCACCATTTGCAAATAGTATTTCCCATGCTCTGTGCTTCTGACATAGAATGAAGATTTTAAAAACCAAATGCCAGTATAACTTTTGTCTCTCATGTAAAAGATGTTGCCTACATAATACAATTAAATGATGTAATTTAAACAAGAGTTGCTCCTTGTGGAAAACTTTTAAACGGTTTATGGTTTTTGTGTGATTTATGAAAAATATAGTCTATAAAAAATTTAGGAAGGCCTCACTACTGTCACTTCAGGAAGACTTCACTGATGATAAATTTAGCATAAGCTCCAAAAATTAAACACAATGACATATTAGTGTTGATTGATACAGTTAACCAGTCCCATTACACAAGAACTGAATACTGTATTGGCACAGTGAATTAACTAGAATCATCTGTACCTGGAACGTTTCTATTTAGAATAATGCTCTCCAGTCTACTTTTGTGTACTAAGGCTGCTTTCATTCCAGTTTTAGATATCTATTTCAAAACTTACTTTTATGGAAACTTAAATCACTGTGATTGCTTTAAAAATATTTTAAAAGTTTTCAATATTTCAAATTATTTCAAATGCATTATTAGCATTCAGTATTGCTTACTAATTCTAAGGAATGTATTGCCAACAGATAGGGTGGGTGGATGTAATAGACCTTTAAAGATCTCCATATTAAAAAAAAAAAAAAAGATTTTTAGGTCAGAATTTTTTGTTTGTTGTATTTGAATTTTGATAAATACATATTTCATCCTCTCTTTCAGATATTCCAGATTTGTTCTGAGATACAAATATTATGTGAGTTGACTATGAAGTAAGCTTTTAGGTTTGTAGTGCAGATTTTTTCTATTTCAAGAAAACCTTATATTTTTAATGTATTCTTGCTTCTTGTCTTGATATACATAACTGAAAATAATTTCCTAATCTTACACTGATCATAAATAAGACATTTCAGCATTATCATTTTCATCAGTAGTACATTAAAACATGCAGGACACAATGCTGAAATCAAATAAAGCTAAGAAATAACGGCTAGAAAAGGGAGAAATCAAAGACTCAAGTACAGTCTTAAATATGTTTCTTCTAGTAGATAATGAGAATTGTCATTGACGTTCTTCAAGTCACTTCTCACATTTAAAGTACTTTCTCATTTAACAAGTAAGGTCAATCCACAAGATTTAATATTGACTAAGATGCCTGTTCTTATCGGCAAATGAAAGAGCTCTTCATTGCTAAAACTTACAACAGAGCTGCTTGTGTTTTTTTCCAATTTCAGGTTAAGGTCTCCTCAGATACCATTAATAGGTATTTGTTATCAATTTTGTTTTTGAATTTTATTATCAATTTAAAATATAGAATATTGCCATTTGAAATATCTATTCATCAATGATGTATCTAATCAGCTAAATCATTGAAGTATATATATAATATTGTTACAAAAAACAGGTATCTTGCCTTCATATGACCCAATTCTTCTCTTTATTTTTTCTACTGTGACAGAAATCCCCCTAAGAGAATTAACAAACAAACAAAAATTGCTTATCATTTAAACTAGTTTATTGATTTACCTTATATTCTGGAAAAGCAAAGTAAAATCTGAAAAAGTTCAAATGTTTGTAACCTCTTTACATCTTTCACTACTCATCTACCACAGTCATTGGTCAAATAGGAACTAATATGTTGGAGACAAAGGCAAATTCACAGTTCCACTTGACTTATAGTCCCAGAATGCTGAAACTCAATGTTTTCATATTTGCATAATAGAGTCTGGATCCATGGTGAAGTAGCTTATCAATCAAGCAGCATAGTGTTGGGTATGTATATTGTTTAAAAAAAACAAGCACTGTGCAAATGATAGAAGAATTAATACTTTAAATGCAAAATAGTATTTCCATCATTTTTATACACTCTGCATCGTCTTTATATATTCTGAGAAGCCCTGATTCTTGTATGTTAAACATATGTTGATGTAAAATTCTGTTAAATATTCACCTGCTATCACCTCCTGTTCACCTCCTAAAGTTTAAAAAGCTGATGTTCCTAATTTTGGTAAATAGAAAACAAACAAATGAACACAAAACCATCAAAAAATATATGTGTATGTATATTATATATATATATACACATATGTATTTTTTTTGAGAATGTACCTAACAGAGTAGATGATTTAATTTAGCATGTAGAGCCTTCCTGTCATTTTTCAACATTTTATTTATTGAGATAAAATGAATTTTTGAATCCAGTGAACCTGGCTACAGGAAAAAAAAAAAAAAAAACCTACAAATTTAACAAATTGTTGACAATCAGAAGCAGAAGTGTATAGTCAAAAGAGTTTATTCTTTAGGAAGACACATTCTGTCAGAAAGTTTTGGCTAACCCTTCTATCAATTATTCTTGTTAATGCAGTCCACAAATATTTGAATATTATTTGTTATTGTACTTCAGCATATATATCAATGTCAACATTATTAATCTTCAGCTGCAGGAATAAGAAATGCAAGACAAGAAGCAACTTCTGTACATTTTAGTTTTGAAATCAATATCATTACCTTTTTTTAAAAGGTATTCTGCTATTTCTTTGGAGGCATTACAGTGGTTTTGTATTGCATAGAATATAGTGTCATCCCTTGAAAAGCAGTTCTAGGAGGAAATATAGAGGTAACTATGGACCTGAAGGAATTAATTTTTTATTGTGTGAAATCTGGTGTGCTGTCCACATAAATAAAATACCTCGATGTTATAAATCTGAGTTTATACTGAGCTGAGAAAGATCTGAAAATCTGAAGGATCTTTACCAGCTGAATACAATCAACATGTTACCAATAAAGTAATCAATATCCCCCTATGAAATCTAGTGCTTCCTTCCTTCCTTCCTTCCTTCCTTCCTTCCTTCCTTCCTTCCTTCCTTCCTTCCTTCCTTCCTTCCTTCCTTCCTTTTTCTCTCTCACTCACTCATTCAAAACTTTCTTTGGGACCTGGGATAGAAAATAGTGTCTCACCTGCTCTCCTTCTGGATTAGCCAAAGACTGAGGTGAGCACAGACTTTGCAACACAGACATATCCAAGACAAACTTGTTCTGAAACAGCTCACTTTCAAGATTATGATGTACAACATTAAATAAACAGGACAAATATTTTGTTATTGCTTGGAGGTTGGTTCCCTGCTTTTGCAGTGCAGTAAACATGATTTTACCATTACTAGTGAAAAGCCACAGGCTTTGTTTTAATCTAATAACACAGGACTTGTCTCAGGACTTGCCTAAATACATTATGGCGTGAGCTGCTTCTCACTTGTTTAGCTCTGAGAGAAATCTCTAATGGACTATTGCCTAAATTTCTACCACTTTTAATTTAACTTTATACTACTTGTTCATGTAACACTTATTGCTACATAAATGCAACTCATAGTTCTTTAGTGTGGAATTAACTAGCTATGCCCCTAAAATGAAAACACAGAATCACAGAATCACAGAATATTTAAGGTTGGAAGGGACCTCTAGAGATCATCTAGTCCAACCTTCCTGCTCAAGCAGGCACACCTAGAGCATGTGGCACAGGGCGGCATCCAGGCGGGTTTTGAAGACCTCCAGAGAAGGAGACTCCACAACCGCCCTGGGTAGCCTGTTCGACTGATCTGTCACCCTAACAGTAAAGAAGTTCCTCACCTGGAGACGGAACTTCCTGTGCTCCAGCTTATGCCCATTACCCTTCGTCCTGTCGCTGGCCACCAGTGAAAACAGCCTGTCCCCTTCTTCCCTGCATTCTCCCTTCCTGAACTTATACATATTAATCATATCCCCTCTCAGCCTTCTCTTCTCCAGGGAAAAACAGGCCCAGCTCACTCAGCCTCTCTTCATACGAGAGATGTTCCATTCCCTTAATCATCCTGGTTGCCCTTCTCTGGACCCTCTCGAGAAGCTCCATGTCCCTCTTGTACTGGGGAGCCCAGAACTGCACACAGTACTCCAGGTGCGGCCTCACCAGCGCTGAGTAGAGGGGCAGAATCATCTCCCTTGACCTGCTGGCAACACTCCTCCTGATGCAG
>VZSG01000272.1:141788-163494 GCA_013398315.1 Nothoprocta pentlandii | reverse complement strand
CTCTAGGATGAACTGCTCCATCCCCTTTCCAGGGACGATGGTGAGGCTGACCGGCCTGTAATTGCCCAGCTCCTCACTCTCGCCCTTTTTGAAGACTGGAGTGACGTTGGCTCTCTTCCAGTCCTCGGGCACCTCCCCTGCTCTCCAGGACCTCTCAAAGATGATGGAGAGAGGCTGAGCAATAACCTCGGCCAATTCCCTCAGCACTCTGGGGTGCATCCCATCTGGGCCCATAGATTTTTGAGTGGCCAATTTGCCTAAGTGATCCCTAACCCAATCCTTCTCAACCCGCGGAAGGTCTTCCTCTAGGTCTTCCTGTCTTCACACAGTGAAGAAGAGTGTAGGCACATGATGATAGTAGAGGCCCCAGACTGTAAATCAGAAAACAGATAAAGCTTGGCCTTACTGGCCAAGTACTGGCTGAAAGGAATGTAATCCTGTTAGCTAGGAATAACTGGTTAACAAAAAAAAAAAAAGGAGCATAATGTGGAATTAAGAACCAATGAAGAGAGACTAAGAAAATGTATAAAAACCACTCCCAAGGAAACCTATCTTTGGGAAGGAAGAAACTCCTCCCACCAACCCCATATGCCTCTTGACACAGGCTGCCAACAACTCAGATATCCTCTACACTGCATGTGTCTGCCGTTCTTGAGGAAGACCACTGGCTCCAGCCTTTGGACTCAGATAGATGTTGGAAGGGTGAGCATTACGCAGAGACAGAGAACATACTGGAAGTTTGTTCACAACAATTAATGACCTGTCTCTGTATCAGATCATCTGGATTATGAGAGTTAGTATCTTTGTAAAGGCACTTATAATACTAATTATTGTACTGTGTTAGATTTATTTTTTTTAAAGGTTAACAATTATTTCTTCTTAGGTCTGTCTTTAAAAGACAAATGATAAATTGAGTATAATGTTATCTGATGCTCCATGCAGACCAATAAATCACTTAAAAACCTGGATGTGGCTCTGCAAGGTTAAAATGATCAGACCAATGCTGATTCTCTCTAACAGGTTTTGCTTGGGATCACTCTGCCTAGTACTTTTGTAGACAAATGTTTTATAAAAGCTTCCGCTAAGCAGTGGGACACACCATTTACTACAATGGTTTTAGGGCTGGGGTAGACCATTCTCCCTTTTGTTTAGCAGCATAGATACAGCCAATAAAAACTTGCTAGCTGCAGTCTCTCTTCTCAAAGATACGTTTACATTATGTTAGTAGCATACCTCGTAATGCTTGCTCTCTGTTCTCTATTCAGATCATCCAAACACCATTGTTCCAAGTAATGAAACGCTGACCAAAGGACCCCATAGTCATACAGTCTGGTTTGTGCTACATCAAAAATTATACTTGAATATTTTTGCTGCTGCAGTAAATATTGACATTTCAAGTAACGTTTTCAGGATATTTCAGAGATGCTGGTACTTCAAAGGCGCAGAATAATGTATCTTATCAAAACTTCCTGTTAAAATGCCTTTTATGTTTGAATCTGTCTTTTTCTTAATTTAAGGAAGCCAGTTTTACTACCATTGTGTTATTTTTCTAGGATCAATGAACAAAATGGTAAGAACAGCTTCAAAGTAAGATACCAGAGAATAAGTCTGGGAGATATTTATATAATGTCTGGTTGCAAAATAAATGCCAAAGTAATTATTATAATAGAAAAGAAGAATAGAGAAGATGCAGCCATACCCATGCCATAAGCCAGTATTCAACATCATAGATCAAACAAAATAATTAAAAATTTTTTTAAAAATGGAAAAAAGACATAAAATATAGTACCAAATAAAACAGCAAAATTCCTCAGATTTGAAAGAAAAGACTCACAAGTTTTACTCTAACACTTTCTGCAATTTAAATATGATTTCCTCTCCCTTAAAAAAAAAAACACAACTAAATAATAGATTAATTGCAGTATTAATTAATTTATGAAGCTCCTAGATAGTAAGGGAGTAATAAAGTTAATTACAAAAATAGAATTAGTTTATTCTCAAAAGTATTAGGTGAAGATAAGAAACACATTAAACTAGTGAATCAGTGAAATATTCTGAACTGTGATGGAATGACGCAAAGATATCATGGAGTAAGAATATATTATTATTATCTAGACTATATCATAACAGAAGGTAGACATAGTATGATCCAAGCGGATTAAATGTCTATAATATTATTTAATAAAATAATATCTGCAGTATATAATGGCACTGTTTTTGAGGATTTGTGCTCAAGAGGAAGAATAGGGAAAAAGAGAGCCTGCTCATGAACAGTGTGGATGCCTTGGTGACAGAGGATGCGGAGAAGGCAGAGTTACTAAATGCTGCCTTTGCTCTGCCTTTGCTTGTCTGCTAAGGCTAGTTCCCATGAATAACAGAGCCCAGGCACAAGAGAGAAAACTGGAAGAGAGGATGACTTTCTGCTGGTTGAGGAGGATTGGGTTAGGGACTATTTAGGCAAACAGGACACACATAAACCTAAGGGCCCAGATGGGATGCACTCAAGAGTGCTGAGGGAACTGGCAGGGGTTATTGCTTAGCCACTCTCCATCACCTTTGAGAGGTCCTGGAGAGCAGAGGAGATGCTGGAGGACTGGAAGAAAGCCAACATCATTGCAGTCTTGAAAAAGGGCAAGAGGGAGGAGCCGGGCAATTACAGGCTGGTCAGCCTCATCTTTGTCCCTGGAAAGGGGATGGAGCAGTTCATCCATCTCTAGGGATATGAAGGAAAAGAAGGTGATCAGGAGTAGTCAGCACAGATTTACTGAGGGGAAGACATGTTTGACCTATTTGATAGCCTTCTGCAATGCGATGACTGGCTGTCTGGACGAGGGGAGAGCCATGGATGTTGTCTACCTTTGCTTCAGCAAGGCTTCTGACACTATCTCCCATAACATCCTCATGGCTAAGCTCAGGAAGTGTGGGTTAGATGAGTGGTGGATTAAGAACTGTTTGAATAGCAGAGCTCCAAGGGTCATGATAAATGGGGCCAAGTCTAGTTGGAGGCCTGTGGCCAGTGGTGTTCCCCAGGGCTCGGTGAAAGAAGGGGGTCATCTCCCCCATGATAGAAAACTGGGTGGAGCGACACTCTGGATGATAGCCGTGCTGACATTCAGAAGGACCTAGACAAGTTGGGCAGAGATGGGCAGAGTTGGGCAGAGACGAACCTCTTGAGGTTCAACAATGACAAGTGCAAGGAGGAATGATCTCTGGCACCAGTACAGATTAGAGGTTGACCTGCTAGAAAGCAGCTCTGCGGAGAGGCATCTGTGAGTCCTGGTTGACAACAAGTTTATCATGAGTCAGCAATGTGCCCTTGTGGCCAAGAAGGCCAACGGGATCCTGGCCTGCATCAGGAGGAGTGTTGCCAGCAGGTTGAGGGAGGTGATTCTGCCCCTCTCCTCAGCTCTGGTGAGGCCACATCTGGAGCATTGTGTGCGCTTCTGAGCTCCCCAGTACAAGAGGGATGTGGAGCTTCTAGAGAGGGTCCAGTGGAAAACAAGAAAGATAATTAAGGGAATTGAGTATCTTTCATATGAGGAGAGACTAAGTGAGCTAGGTTTATTTAGCCTGGAGAAGACTGAGAGAGGATCTTATTAATATGTATAAATACCTAAGGGGAAAGGTAAAGAGGAAGGGACCAAAATCTTTTGAGTGGTGGCCAGTGATAGAACAAGGGGTAGTGGGTGTAAGTTGCAACACAGGAAGTTCCATCTTCATGTGAGGAATAACTTCTTTACTGTGAGGGTGATAGAGCCCTGGAACAGGCTGCTCAGAGGGGTTTGTGGAGTCTCCCTCTCTGGAGATCTCCAAACCTGCCTGGATGCTACCGTGTGCCACGTGCTCTGGGTGTCCTTGCTGGAGCAGATGGGTTGAACTAGACGATCTCTAGAAGTCCATTCCAACCTCAACCACTCTGTAATTTTGTGATTCAGTGAAAAGGACCATGAAGTTCTGTAAGAGACTATTTTGGATTGTGTTTGTCTCGACATTGTTGCCATACAATTTACAAAGTCCTGGTCTCGGCATCCTATCTCTAGAAAGACTACAATATCAGCTCCAAGTGTTTATCTCCATACAATTAACAACTTCTTGGCCTTGTCATCCTGTCTCTGAGAAGACTGGGATACCAGCTCAAGGTGTGTTGTCTTTACACAATTTATGACTTCCTGGATCAGCTCAAGACCCTAACAATGCTCAGCAGTGCCTGCTGAGCAAGCACTGACAGTCAAGTGCAGGGAAAGTGGAACACCAAAGCAAAAAACTTCAAGAAAGTGGAAGGGCTCTTTAAGAACTGGGACAATAAAAGGAGTATGTATTTTCTCCCTTATGGAGAGAGAAGCTTCTTTTTCTTCTCAAATCTCTTCCAAAAGATCATCACATTTACCAAGGCAGAGCTGATGAAACGTAGTTGGACTGATTTTGGTGGTAACTAATTTTGCTGCATCTCTCCCTCTTGTTTCTTTATCTTTCTTCTTCTTCTTCTTCTTCTTCTTTTTTTTTTTCCTTTTCTCTTCTTTTCTCTGTCCTATTGCCATTATGAGAATAGAGCTTATAAGGTTGTATGGCATTTGAACTCGTATATGTCTTAATCTTGTTCTTGAGATCGTATCAAAACCTGCTCCGACAGTGGATCGGGACTAGTTTTCATATCCAAGCAGTAGCAAATTCCTTTATAATTAATTTTATCTAGGTTTCCACTGTTTTCTTCTCCTTTGTGAAGTATTGTCTCATTTTAAAATAGCATTTTACTATGCTAAATATTGTGTATGGTATGATTGAATTAAGTATTTGATTTTGTTTATCTAGGATCATCTTTTATTTGTTTTTAGATTCTGTGATAATGTCTATAGAAGAAACCTTGACTGTAATTTGCAACTAAATTTGCCTCTTTTCCTAAATGTAGTTTCTTACCTTATACTTAAATGCCATTTATTTCTTACTGAGGTCAAACATTATTCTATAGAGTTATTTGTCATGGTCTACAGTTGTGGTTAGCAAAGTAGTTACCTCCCACACTTAGTCAAGTGGAAAACCAAATTAAAATTGTGTAGCTCCCAATTATGAGATTCACTTGTGCTAAAGCACAGTCTCTGTTATCAAATCAGAAACTTTGGTTTCTTCTCAGTATTAATCAGTGTTGCTTTGTTCAGCTTTTCTAGAAACAAATTTAAGGCGACATCAGTAACTCTACTCATACTTATGTTGCTGCTACATTAAAAGACATTCTAGTGACTTAACATTTATTATGACAATTTTAGTTTTCAGTTTCCTAGAAATTATATCCAAGAATTGCAACATTTCATTTTTCAGATGAGGAGACAGACAGGCAATTTTGGATTAATAAGGAGAAGATGAAGAAGCATTTGAATTGGACAGAGTGGCATATCAAATTGCAGGGGTTGTGGAGTCATGGTGCCTCTTGATTTTGTTGTGTCTATACTCCTGCTTTGGAGAATACTTTATGCCATAGAGCATTCTTTTTTTTCTCACTTTGGCAGTGTACATATGTCTACCCATTAAAGACTCTTTAAAAGTCAGATTTTGTCTTCAGTTAAGTTCATTGTAGTTGACCATGGAGGAATGCTTACTAAATATCTATGCTTACTAAATACTAAATATCTGCATGTACTATTAAACAATACTATTATCATCTTTAGGATACCACAGAAAAAACATCTCAACAGGAATTAAAATTTTAGCAGTTTCAGACTGTGAGATTATATATCTCACTTCACAGTTATAACTGACCTGTGAAAGATGGCATCTACAACAGATTTCACAGAACCTTTAAGCATTTTGGGTACAAAAATTGGGACCTCAGAGAACTAACTGTATGTCAAGGAACTAAAAATCTAGTTCATTTGCTAATTCTCACAGTAGAGAATTGTGATATTCCTTCGTTCTCTTATATCCTCAAAGAAAGAAAACAATCACAACTATCAGAAACAAACAAAAATGACAAAAGAACAAAGACGAGTAAACAAAAGAAAAATCAAATGCTTCAGTAGTATGTAGAGATCATGTGGTAACATCTGAGAATTCCCTGAGAACAGAGTTTAGATTTATGCTCGTCTGAAGCATATCAGAAGAAAACAAAAGATTACAGTCTGGTTTGGGTCTAGGCACAGGCACATGATCAATATCTGAAACTCATCAGAAATTCAAAATGACATCTGTATTAATAGTGAATGACTTTGCCTCAAGTTATAGTGTGAATGAAGACAATATTCATCAAAAAGTTTAGTGGAACAAAACTTTTTTTTTTTTTTTAGATAAATTAAAACAGTACAGTCATCACTCTACTTTTAGAAGAAAACTTCTTTCTTTTTTCTTTTTTTCCAGATAAATTAGAACAATATAGTCATCACCCTACTTCTTACAACAGCAGTATTTCTGGGCCAGAAATAAAATTCTAAAAGCTCCTGTTGGATGTTGTTAGTGAATTTATACTTTTGATGGATCATGGTGACAGTAAAAATTCTCATTGACTTCCAATGTACACAGTTTTCCAAAAATCATAAATCTTGATACACTGTACTGCCTTGTAAAAATATCTGGATATATGTTGTACTTTATTAGTAAGTTGGTTCTTATACAGTAATTCCATGAACCACAGGAGTATATTTGTCTGTATGCTTTAAAGATCTAAATTCTTCTATTTGTACTAATTTTCCTAGCTTGTGCAGTTCTGTGGGCCTTCTATATGTGTATACTGATGTACAGGACATGTTTTAGCTTTCTTTTCTAATATTTAGAAAGCTGAAAAATATCTCTAAACAAGTGCAAATAAAAGAACTCTGTCATGAAAGTGTCATATTTTTCACAGAGACTTGGTGAGCTCAATAAGGATAAAAGCCCAGTGTTTTCAATTTTGTAGAGAGGTTTTAGATAATCTCCTGTGCTTGTTTTCTCAAAGTACAAATGAGAATAAAAATGACAGTCGGAGGAACAGTTTGCTCTTTTGTAGAATACTTTGAAAGTATTAGTTTCGGTATCAGAATTTCTTTTCTTCAAGTTTGTTTTGGGATGTTAAAATTGAAAAGTCACTTTTTACAGCATAAACATGGCAATGATTTATGATCGATCTAGTTTTTTATATATGTATATATAATTGAATTTTAGTTGATATATTCCATGGTTCAGTTTAGTGATCTTTACATACATCATTGCCTTTTTAACATGTGAATTTTATTCAATTATATGTAAACAACAATTTAATTCACCTCTTTTATAGCTTTGAATGTAGATTATAGCTGTGAAGAAAATGTACCTTGCCCTTTAAATTAAAGCCCAGATTTATAAATAATATTTCTTTCTAGTTATAGAGCAGGCACTTAAACTTAGTATTTTCACCATTATTTTTGGCAGCTAAGTAGAAATTTTTGTGAAAAACAATGGCATTAAAATATCCCTAAGAGATGCACAAAACTCATTTCTTTCAGTACCCCAGTCAGAAGCTGGATGGGAGGTGGATAGGTAGAAACCTATTATCATAAAAGGAGAATCTCACTATGTAATGCTTTAAATTTGCAGACTATACCATTATAGATGGAATAAAATATTTTAAATATCTCAAATTTCCATGATGGAGATTTAAAAAGTAAATCACTCATATTCTTTGACTTTTTTTTTCATTCACAATCTCCATTCTTTATGGCCAATTAGTTTTTGCCAGTTTTATTTTCATTTCTAGCTTTGAATTCCAAATGGAGAGTACCTTGGGAACCACCTCAGCTGGACAAAAAGAACATGGACACCACTTACAGATGAGCCTACATATAATGGCACTGTACATACAATAGCTTGCTCAGTTTCTTCAAATTTCCCCCATCCTCAGAAAGCAGAGGAACTGTCTATGAACCACTGTTTTCTAGTATGTTCACTATTTATAAAATAGTAAAATAGAATTACATTTTTGTCATAGGAAGTGAAAGCACAAGATAACAGGTTAGCCTCTATACATACAATTCAGTAGCCTGTCATAAAAATTGCCTATTATTCCCAAACTAATGTTAGCAATTCCCTCCTTTATTTTGAGAATAAAAATTCTGAGGGACAATAATACTGAAGAAATTAAAAAGATTTTTAGTATTCATATTTTGTTCATCACTGGCTAAAACTTATCCTAAGTTATTCAGAAGGGTCCAGATGTTCAGTTGTATTATCCTTCTATTAAAACAATCACCTGGAAATTACAAACTCCTGCTTAAAGATTTTTTTTTTTTTATCTTTTACTAGCGATATTAAAATGCTACTACAGTTTTCCTTTCATTTGACATGGGAGGAAGAGCTAGCTGACTTTATCTGTCAAAAAAAAAAAAAAAAAAAAAAAAAAAAAAAAAAAAAAAAAAAAAAAAAAAAAAAAAAAAAAAAAGAAAAACACAATTTAGAAAAATAAAAGATAGAGAAAAAGCTCTTGCTAAGTTCCTTTAGAGGGTATTCCAGCCTCATTTTTATTGACGTCCCCTGAAGGCTTTCAGCATTTTCCCCAAAGGCTTTTCAGGAAAGTAGTAAAATGCAATCTTGACTGGTTTTGTCAATTTATGACTTCACTTGTTATTTGATTTCTTTTTTAACCTTTTGCATTATGGCTTTTGTTTCAGCTCACAGCAGTAGAGAGGAAGAAAGAAAAGATAAGAGGTTGGGTTGCAAATCTTCTGAGTATTGCGAAGTTTGAATTCAGCGCACAAGGGTGTTCTTAAAAGTATATCTGGGTTGATTCATGTTTTTCTGTCTGTAGTATGCTGAAGAATTCATCAGGGAAGTAAGTACATCTAGTGATTTTTCACTCAGAGTTTTCAGGTGAGAACAAAAGTACAAGATAAAATTGTAAATGTTAATTCATCTGACCTTAAAAAATACTAAATGAGGAATACAAATTGAAACCAGAAAGCTTCACTGCATACATACAGCAAAATGTGTTTTAGGTGGTAACGTGAAATGTGAAAATAGAAATAAGATTTCAGAAAGAAAAAGATTTTCTTTGCTAGAACTTTGATAGCACTATCACTAGTTCTCCATATATATATTCATTCAGTAAATGATCTTTGTATGTTAAAAAAAAAGTATCATTTTATGGAGAAGTAAGACTCCTTTACTAGGAATAATTTTGTATTTGTTATGGGGGACAGAAAGTGTAAAGTAAAATTCTGATGAAAATGCTATTAAGATATTGTTCCTGAATGTAATTAAAAAATCACTCTTATTATTTATTTGTGTTTTCACTGTTCATCAATCTGCTCAGCTGAATCCAATCCAGAGAGACCAGTATGTGCTGCCATCCAGAGGGACCTGGACAGGCTGGTGAGTTGGGCAGAGAGGAACCTCCTGAGGTTCAATAAGGACAAGTGCAGGGTCCTGCACCTGGGGAGGAATAACCCCAGGCACCAGTACAGATTAGGGCTCGACCTGCTGGAGAGCAGCTCTGCAGAGAGGGACCTGGGAGTCCTGGTTGACACCAAGTTAACCATGAGTCAGCAGTGTGCCCTCGTGGCCAAGAAGGGCAATGGGATCCTGGCTTGCATCAGGAGTGTTGCCAGCAGGTCAAGGGAGGTGATTCTGCCCCTCTCCTCAGCTCTGGTGAGGCCGCACCTGGAGTACTGTGTGCAGTTCTGGGCTCCCCAGTATAAGAGGGACGTGGAGCTTCTCGAGAGGGTCCAGAGAAGGGCAACCAGGATGATTAAGGGAATGGAACATCTCTCGTACGAAGAGAGGCTGAGTGAGCTGGGCCTGTTTTCCCTGGAGAAGAGAAGGCTGAGGGGATATGATTAATATGTTCAGGAAGGGAGAATGCAGGGAAGAAGGGGACAAGCTGTTTTCACTGGTGGCCAGCGATAGGACGAGGGGTAACGGCCGTAAGCTGGAGCACAGGAAGTTCCATCTCCAGGTGAGGAGGAACTTCTTTACTGTTAGGGTGACAGATCAGTGGAACAGGCTACCCAGGGCGGTTGTGGAGTCTCCTTTTCTGGAGGTCTTCAAAACCCGCCTGGATGCCGCCCTGTGCCACATGCTCTAGGTGTGCCTGCTTGAGCAGGAAGGTTGGACTAGATGATCTCTAGAGGTCCCTTCCAACCTTAAATATTCTGTGATTCTGTGATTCTGTATATAAAAGAGGTCTAAAAGATGTACTGTGTTTATTAGATCTTGTCTTGAAACACTGAGGTAACAAATAGCATGAGTAAGACCATAAATTGGTATAAAACTCTACTTTGTACATTTTGTGAATTCTTTTAGAAATACTTTGCAGAACAAAGCTCCTTATTTGCATACACTGCCGATAATAGGAACATGCTATGCTATTGTGAGCACATGAAAAGGGATAAAAATACTCTCTTCCTGGTCCCCCAGTAAAATAGTTACAGTATGCTGATTCTTATTTAGCAATATCTTAAACTTCATGCTACCATAGTAAGAAACAGAGTAGAGACTCTGAGTTCCACAGGTGAGTTAATTAGATGTTGTTATCCAGTAGACTGCAATAGAGGCTTTCTGTTCAATGCACTCTGATATATACAAATGTTAAAAGAGTACTTGTAGGTGTCAAAAGATGTGTTCATTTTCTGTAGCAACATGGGATGTGTGCGGTGCTCTATTTCACCCCCAATGCTGTGGTCTTACTTTGTTAATTTGCATTCTTGACTACTTTCTCTACTAAAAATAGCAAGTCCCAGGACAGCCAGAGCATCCAAAGAGACATGACAATTGGTTAAATATGATTATTGCATTAAAATGTTAAAATTCACCTCATTACCCAGCATACTTGGCTCAGTTATTTATCCCATTAACCTGAGGCTAAAGATGCAGCATATGATACTCATTTCTCTAGAGGTTAATCTCAATGGGTCTTTGTCAAGGTTAAAGGCATGTTTCAGGACAGACTGCAGTAATACCACTTTCATCAGCACTTTGACACATTTTCTTTATAACAGAATTTAAACCTAAGAATACCCTAGTAAAATGAAATGTGTGTTTATGACTTTTTTTTTTGAAGTTCCAGAACATCTTTAGATTGATAGATAAATGCTACTAAAAATATTTTGAGTTTTTTTTTCCTTCAGCTATATCCATCTCTCTTCACATTTTAGATCAAGGATCCTTATTTACTGGCTATACTGAGATAATGTATCAAATTAGGATCATCCTCTCATTAAACAATATGCTAACTTGCTTAGATGTCCTCTGTCTTAAACTGTTTATAATATATAAAACTTTAAATAATGATAAGCTTACATAAACTGTTCTTCCTGAATTTCCACATGCTTATTAGAAGTATTCTGGACAAAGAACTATAAAATGTGCTAATAAATCAGAAAACAAAGATTAAGAATGTCATGGAAGTACATTTTACAATTATGTTTGCTAAAATATATACAACATTAAAATTTTGATTCTACGTTCTTATGACAAAGGCTGTAATGAGAACAGAAAATACTATGAGCCTAATCTGTTCTCTTCACTATTTAATTATAACTGTAACCCAATTGTCATCTTAGAATTTAAAAAAAAAATGATTCCCTCACATTTTTCTAAACTGGAGGGCTAAGAGAATATCTAGACAATGATGCAAGAATTTTTTTGGGGGGAAAAGGAATGTGGAGCAGTAGTTAACCTCTCCATCATTTATTTTTTCAGTGTTTTCGCCTTTCTCCTTTCCTTTCAGATCATGTTATCATGCACTTTATTTCCATTTTTTTAATTATTAACACATAAGAAGAAGCATATATTTTCTATGGCAGCTGCTGTGATGGTTTCTCATACCTGCATATCTGTAAACTTGGAGGCATTTTTTGGTCATATCTACTGTCAGCTGTCTACTGGACATATCTACTGTCTACTGTTTCATGCATTAACTTAGCTACACTGAGCATAATTGTGTACAGCAGAGGTGAACTACCAGGGCCTGAACCACAGGCCCAAGTCAGGGCTGACTTACAGCTGAATATGGCTCTGCTTTTTCAGAAGCGCACAGAACTCACCTGTAAATTGCTTCTACTAACCTGCACGTAGGCTCATCAAATTATAACTTTTGTAGACTCTCAGGCAAGCGTTTTTGACCTTGAAGGAAACTTTCTCATCCAAAGCTGTGGCTCTGGTCAGGTCCCAGTGCCGGATGATAAGGAAAGGTAGGACATGCCAGATATTACCACTAACAAAGAAAATGCAAGCTTTGCCGATTTGATCTTATAAAAGCTGGACCCTCTTCCAGCGACTTTGGAGATCTCACTTACGGGTGGACGCACTGCGTAAGACCTCCCAATTGCCAGGAGGGTGCTCCAAATCCTCACTGCAATAGGGGCTCCCCAGCAACTGTGGATCTGGATGATGGTAAAGTATTTAGGCAATTGGTGATGTATCCTTTTTCTTAATCACTATTCTCTCTCTCGTTTAGTAATGGTTAAGTACATTACCCTGCTTATTTTGTCCGTAGTTACAACTCGGCGCATAGTAAGCTTATTGTTTCATTAAATGTATCATTTCATTTCTGTATTATTTGATATTTATAGTAAACACAACTGTTCTTTCCCTTGATGTCTAGTTATTTCCACCACCCCCCATCAATTGGCAAAACAAGAGGCTGTATAGATTATTCAGAACAATTTTTTTTTTCTAAATTATACAATTTATTTTAAGAACACAAAAATCTTAACAAAAGGAATTTCTCCCAGATCTAATATTATCCATCTACACAGCTTTGAGTTCTTCTGTCAATAATTACAAGCTTTTTCTAAACAGGGTTGTTGCTATATGTGTATGAATAATGGAAGATGCAAGCAGACGATTGTTGCTGCCAGAAGTTTGCAAGACTGGGTTTGGCGGTGGGAGCTGCTGAATTCTGATCACTAACATTATGGGACAAGATAATTTAAAGATAAATATAAATGAGTTATCTAAATTTAACACTAGATAAGCAGAATTGTTGTTTCTTTGTAAGTCAAGTTCTCCATACTTCCCTGAGAAGGTTAACACCATTATCAAGACCATCTTTTCAATGACATTTTAGCTACAGCTGCACTTTTTAAAATAGAATGGCAGAATTTGTCATTTGTCATTTTGTCACTTAAGTTCTCAACTAGTGTGAGATGGAAAGTTCTGGGTTTTTCACTCATTTTGACTAATTCAAAATTATTAATTTTTAAATTATCTTTTTCATGGTAACTCTAGATAAGTTTATCAACTTTATTTCTAAATGTATCAGGAGTGAGCATATGTCAGATTTGTAATAACAGCTACTATGAAACAGAAAGATTTATTTTTGTATTACTGATCTGATGGTACTATTTGTCTGAATTTCTGTTGCCATATCCAGTTTTCTGGGTAACTAGAAAGAATTTTGGAAGCCCACATAATAGACTTTCCAGATCTGTTTCTGTTTATAAGTAATTACAATAACTCTCATGTAAAGTTCAGGAAATTTTCAGGGAAGAAATCTTGAGTTCTGTGTTCTCTTCCCTCTTAGAAGAGGCGGCTGGCTTCCTTCCTTATCCACTTTCTTCATAGACCCATGACTATTTCTTCTTCTTCATCCTCCTGACAGGAGAGGGAAAGCATTTCTGCAGCATCCTACTCAACAGTGTAAATGACTATACAATTGAGCAGCAAAAATGTCTGCTATAAGTATTAATATAATGGTAGTATTCTCTGCTCTGATTTTTGGTCCAAGTATCTTATTTTCTTAAAAAGATCTCTCTTCTTTTGATATAGACTTGAGAAGCTAAATGTCTTCTTTGTTTAAAGGTCCTTGGTATTATCCTCAATTAAATCAAATCTTTGATTTGTCTTTTAGATAATTTCTCAAATACCATCAAAAAAAAAAAAAAGAAAGGAATATTGATGTCAGCATGGAATCTGTATTGCACGATAGAATTGGTGTAAATACACTTTGGCCTAATAGTTGAAGACAATTTACTATTCTAAATACTGTTACATACAAGTTATGGATAGGGCCAAACCTGATAAAATATTTATGAAAATATATATTTAAGAAGATTCAAATGATAGAGATTGGCTTCATGGTGAGAATATCTTTTTGAAGGCAAATACATGTTTTTTAGACATATATAAGTTTGGTTCTAGTTACAGTGGTTTTGCAGTCTAGCTTTCAAAGGTTTTCCTGTGCTTTTAATTGTGTTGTTTTGTACAGGCATAAATATGCAAAAGTGGAAGATAAGATCTTATGATCTCTGACATAAATGTACTAGGACTGCAAAGGTTCTTATGAATGAGGTCTAATAAATTACCCTATTAATAATACACAGTTCTTTAAAAGTCAAAGGTTTTTAAAATTTAAATATTAGATTTTCATATCAAGATATCATATTGCCTTGGAAAGTATGTTCATAGGACCTTTTCCCCCCCTATTATGAGGTTAACTTTTTTTCTATTCATCTCACCAATCATGACCTCTAAAAACAACTTTACCCTTAAAAGATGAAAATAATGCTAATATATTTCTTAAGAAATTTCTGAAATATTCATGGTTTATTTTCTTGTTAAAACTGTATCATATAAAAATAGCTTGTAAGTGATTGAGAAAAAGGTTTTCTCAATCACTATCTACCCTCAAAACTATCTACCCTCAAAACTATCTACCCTCAAAGTTGTAGGTCAACGAGATGCAAAATATTTACTTAGTTCTCTAATACATCTTTATATTCCTCTAATTTAAGATCATGTTTATTAGCATCTAGATTACTATAATCTGTAAGGAATTTTGTAGAAACTGTGGATTCTAAAACACAAATCTGACTATGGTAGATTAGGTGAAGTGGTAAAGAGTAAAAATTTTATTTTTATTCTTATCTGGCTTTCATGAGTATTGCCTTACCATGACCTACATATACTTTTCCAGTGTGTTTTAGCTATTTTGAGCAAGCTTTCCCCAGAAGTTTAAACTTTGATTTCAGTCTTTATGCCTTTTTGAATTCTATTTACAAAATATTTTATGTTGCTGGTGCTGTATTCCCCATTCACTGGGTCTCCTTTGTTACAGAGTGAATCACAGTTGTACTGAATTTTGCTAGCTATCTATTTCCCTTTTCTTTCTTTTCCTGGGTGAATATTGTGAACAAATGTAACACATTCTGCCAGTGGGACTGGGGAGGACAGAAGCTGAATAAGATCTTGTGAAGTATTCTCTTTGGAACAGATTGCAGCTCTGAAGTCAGTGTATCTTATGAAGCAATAATATGGAAAAGAATTCACTCCATAGCTAAGCTCAAGCTTCTTTTAAGTCTGAAAAAAGTTGTCTTTTTTTTTTTTTTTTTCCATGTGAAATGTTATGTTCCTGAAGTCTTCTTTATGGAAACATTCTCCTGAGATCAGGACATATGTAAGAGAACAAGCATTTATCAGGTGAAATGAGATTTTCATTGCAAAACAAAAGCTCATTTTAATTTCTTGCAGAAATAGAGTGACTACAACATCAGCCATTTCTCACTATTGCAGTCTCAGAAAAAAAAAAAACAGTTTTAAGAAATTCACTAAAGGTTAATTAGCTACAGTGGGAGTGATTTTAATGCTTACCTGAAATAAATCAGCAATACTAGATGAATGTGAACAATTCATTCTTTCTCTAGAAATCTTAACCACTGGCAGGCTAGGTTTTTTTAGAGTTTTAAATCAGAAAATGTTCAAATCATAACATTTTGCAACAATGTATATTTTTGACAGTCATTTATGCCTCAAAAATAATGTTCTTTCTTCCTGATTAAGATAGTCAAGACCCAAAGTTTTGAATATTCACATAAGTGAGGATCCAAACAGACTGAAAATGCATTTATTTATTTATAGAATATAGAAGGATAGCATGACCTAGATAAAATAATCTATAGGCATAATGGTGTGATCTAAATTATTAGACTATTTAGGTTTTTGAATTTCAGTTTCCTGTGTTATAAGTGAGTACTATAGCCAACAAATTATTTCACCACATCTAAGAGTATTCTTTTCCTGATTTTTTTTTTCCACTTTGATAGCCCATCTTTTATGAAAGATAGATGACATCTTTTCTAGGACTGGAAGGTTTTTCTCCTTTGCATTTCAACATCTCCTTATGAACTCTAAGACTACAGGAAAGGTCAGTATGACTGCAATTTTATTATATAAAATGGGCAAGAGTTATGTATTTATATCTAAAGTATTTCTGTGCTTCTAAGGCTATGCTCCCTGAAAGAAGTTTGTTTCAATAGTGGCAGAACTAATAGAAGGACATGACTTATAATATTGCTTATTTTGCTGCATCTGTCATCTGTCCCTCAGAACAAAGATAACACTAATTCTGCTCTTTAGCGTTGCCAGTGGTTATTTTTCATCACAGATGTTTCAATTTGTAGGGAATTGTTTGCATTTATCTGGTCAGGACAAAGAAACTGTCCTCTGGACGTTTCCTGAGAGAATATATTTTTCATTCCCTTTGAGTTTCCTTCATCTCCTCCAGGCTGCCACTAATTTTCATGAAGATTACAGGGACTTAATTAGTAGGTAGACAAAGAATTTTATTAGAGATACTTTATATTGTTACAAACTTTGCTAAAACTTAGTTTTAATTTTAAAATTATTACATAATCATCTATAAATGAGCATTGTGATAAATCTGTCTTTTTGACTTAGGAAATGTCATTTGTCTGGCAGAAAATAATTATTTGTCATGCAGACAAGTTTCTGCTGAAATCAGAACATTTGACAGAAATGGGACAATTTTTCCAGTGCTGTAATAGAGCCCTTGGCAAAGCCTCTTATAACTTATGTGTCAGGCAGGTTTCCAAGTCTGTGTGGGTTTTGGCCAGTTCTCCTAGTTTGCTTTTTTGGCATGAAAGCCCTGCAGGACCACTCTCAGGTTGTGACGCTAGGGTATTTTCGTTGCTGAGGCAGCATATTTGCAAAACAGCCCTGAGACTCCATTTCTTTCTCTCTTTCTTAGTTTTTTTTTTTTTTTTTTAATTTCAAAGTGCAAAGCATCAGCATTCCTTATACAAATTGTTATTATACCTTCCCTGAAGCATCTCCTGTTCTATATTAATTTAGAGATTGACCTTGGATCTGATCCATTTCCTATGTGCTTGTTTTTTTTATTGTTGAAACAACAGGACTGAATAGTTCTATCTCATAAGAAAAAAAGGCAAGGGATGCCTTTGTTTGTAGGCAATACAATCACAATTGTATGTGTATATAAGTATGTATGTGCATGCTTAAGTATAAGTGTCAATGTATATAAATATGTCTCTACTTGTGTGTGTGTGTGTGTGTGTGTGTGTGTGTGTGTGTGTGTGTGTGTGTGTGTAAAAGAACTTGTAACCAGAGTGCCATTA
The DNA here is from genome assembly GCA_013398315.1 of Nothoprocta pentlandii. Taxonomy (NCBI): domain Eukaryota; kingdom Metazoa; phylum Chordata; class Aves; order Tinamiformes; family Tinamidae; genus Nothoprocta; species Nothoprocta pentlandii. Next base: position 146,185 of record VZSG01000272.1, on the reverse strand, counting down.
AGTCTTTCATGGATCAATAGAAAAACCTAGGGCAGATGAACCATTGACTGAATTGCCTGGAAAAATCTGACTGCTTAGGTGTCTTCCTGTTGTGCCTTGGGAAGATCATACCTTTAGTAGCATTCTACCAAAACAAATAAAAATAAACAAACAAACAATAATCATATGTATATATATTTCATTATATCATTCAGTTTGTACCACAAAAAAATTTACAGAAGAGTTATGGCTTGTATGATACATTATGTGCTGCAGATTAAGAAAATCTAAACAATGGCTGACTAGGAATAGACTGAATAGCACTGAACAAAAGTTTGTAAGTGTGGAGAGCAGAGATTTATGTTTCTTACAGTCATAGCAGATCACTGAAATAGGTAGATGAATATACAAAATGTAATACTGGCAGCATTTGACATATCAAAACAGAACAATATGAAATGGTGAAAACTGTAATGTACTTTAGAGGTTAAGTTATGGCTCATGAAACTGAGAGAAAGGGAAAAAATCACTTGCAATATCCAAGCACTGTAAAAAGTGGTAGGTTCCAAACTAAATACTTTTCTAAAAATTGATTTATAGTTTCCATGCAGGATGACCTATATTTTTTTCTTTACGAGTTTTAATTTCTTTTTATAAAAGCTTTAACTGACCACACATATTCATAATTTCTTCTAATTTTAATTTTTAGAAATGAGTGTTTTCGTTTTTTGGTTTAAGTACACTAATTTTGACCTTCTGTTTGGAAGAAGGGACTTAAGTATATGTTTATGCATCATTTGTGCTCCTTCTTTCAAAGATTAAAATAAAGAGAGTTTTCATTACTGAGATGCTACCAATTGCTAGCATCATTCTTATTTATCTAAATTCTAAATTCTTATTTATTGTTATCTCTGAGTGCAGGTGGGGAAACAACATGTGAGCAGTCATTTTGATTCTGTTTCTCTCATATATAAACCATATATCTCTCATATATGGTTTTCCACAACTGAAATTGGACTGCAGTAATGCCACTAAGGATGATAACAATAAGATGTTGCTCATTAACTTAGTAATAGAACATGACAGCAGAAAAAAATATACTTGTCATTTTCAGTAGTGAACCATTTCTTTGTGGTAAACAGCCATATATAGTTATTGTTTTCTTTTGCAAATATATGTTTTACATACTTATGTGTAAACATTCATATGCTTGCATACACACACATATACAGTCAGTGATAAATATGTATTAGAGGTTCTGGAAGAACAGCATCTACTTTTGCCAATTGGTGTCATTTTTCATTATGTTCTTCACTTGTTTCAAATCTACGTGCCTTAGTATTTCAGCTTTGCCAGAGAATTGAAGTACTGTGGGACTTGATCTTTAGCATATGGTAATTAAAACATCATGTGTGGAATCCAGGTTACATGGTCTAATGGTATCTATGGTCTGGATACCTAAATCCAAGCTAATTACCTAAGTTTTCATTGCAATAATAGTGACAAATATGAATCTTCAAAATTCAGTATATATTTCCCTGAGTTAGACATCTGAGCTATTTGAAAGGAGCTTGGCTCAATGCTGACATGTATTAGTGGAAAATTATCATTTAATAAAAATGTACATTTTCCTTTTTCTCCCAGATGAAATATAAACCAAATAGCAAAAAGTTATTTTTCACCATTTTAATATATACTTTTAAATTTATAGGTCAACTTTTTGAAATGTTCTTTCCATATTCATTTCTAATATCTTACTACATTTTTAATATTAGCTCCATACTTTGTAACTACTGCATAAATTTTATGAGAAACTTGACCAATGAGTCTTCACCTGTAAGGTTTTGAGATATCCCAAATTTTCTTTGTATAGACTGATCATTACAAACTTGATTATTTTGTAGATATCTAAAAAAATAATGAAAAACCCTATTATTTTATTATGTATGTAGTTTATCATCATCATTATTGATCAAAGGTTGAAAATGGTCTGCTTTTCTTGTATCTACAACAACAATAACAAAACAAAACAAGAAAAGCAGGTATTTAAGCCTTTGCAGATTCAAAGCCTCTGCTATTCTGGTGCTGACAAATATTGATATACAAACTGCACTGCAACAGTAAAACAAAATCTGAGAAGTGCTGCATGTGGGCATAAAATATTATAAAAACATCCATGTGTGTCTGGTCCTACTGTAAAACATCTTCAGTATACCAAAAATGGCATTTGTTACTTTATCAAAGTTGAACATTATTTATATTTTTTAATAAAATCATCTTTGTTCCTAGGTAAGAATTTTGTAATTCCCCATAGGTCTAATGTCAGTTTTTAATGGCTTAAAATAAATTAAAAGCAGAAAAGAAGGATGTTGAATATTTTTGCCAACTTTATAGTCAAGAATATGCGTCTCCATACTGTAGTAAAGCTAGTAGACAGTTTAATTCACCTTGTCTTGATTTAGAAATATAAGATAATATATACATATTCTTTAGTGAAATCTTTTTAAAAAACAACAATTGTACACCCTGATTCATAGGAAGATGAGTAGATATATTAGGAGATAAGCTTGGTCAAGCAGGGAACACATGAGTAAGTTCCAAGGCATAAAAGGATGTATGCAAAAGGCACAAGTGAGGCTGGACTGCAAGGATGATTGTGAGAATATTGACAGGATCTTGGACGGGTTATGTTAGAAAACTAAAGTCCAGCTAGGTATGAGAGTGGCAAGCAATATTAAAATTTAAAAGAGTTTCTACTATTCTACAACAGGTAAAACATTATATAAGGAAAATTTGAGCTTGCTGTCAAATGGACTGAAATGTTTGGCTGAAAGTATTCCAGTTAAACACTAGTCCTCAGCCTGGAGATTGGTTACAAGTGGAACTCCTCGTGGGTCTCTTCAGGCACATGTCCTGTTTAGTAGTTTTGGAAATGACCTGGAGAGGGAGACAGAACACACTCTCATCAAGTTCATGGACATCATCACACTGAGGGGTGTAATCAAAACGCTCAAGGACAAGATCACAATTCAGAGGGATTTAGGCTGGAAGAATGGGCTAATAAGCACAAGGAGCTGGGAGCTGAGCACAGTGACACGGCCAGAAGGACATGACATTCACCATCCATACAGCATCACAGGCCAGGCCAGGGACTGATGATCCCAAATTGGGTTGAAATGGAGACCTGGGCCTGGGAATGAGAGAGGCCTGTGGGTAGGCAGGGATCACAAGGACTGCTAAGCCTCAGGGCCCCAAAGGGATGCTATATAGCCAGGCATTTACTGAGAAGCACAATAGGAAAGTGATATATGATGTTCATAAATTGAAACAAGGGAATTAGAGATGGGTATAAGGGGAAAAAGATCACTGTCAAGATAATTAAACTCTGAAGCAGGACATCCAGAGTGACTGTGCCATACCTCTGTCCTTGGTGGTTTTCAAGACCAAACTACAAAGCCCTGAGCAACTTGGCCTGTATTTAGTCTTAGCTCTGCTTTGAGCAGGAGGTTGGATTAGAAACCTCCTGAGATCCCTTCCTACCTGACTTACCTTTATGATCATGAAAAAAGGAAAGTAAATAAAAGATGATAGAATACTTAGTATTGCATATTAAAAATGGGATATTGAAGTAGTTCTAAAGCATAAATGGTCTACTTTCTGAAATATTGTAGGCAAAATTAGAGTATGCAGCTTTTCGTGAATACTTTCATTTAAAATATCCTCTCTTTCTAGAAGGAAAAAGGTGTTGAAAATCACAAAAGCAGAATTTTGTATATTAAGCATTTTATCATTTCCCATACTTGACATTTGTCAGAGAGCTTATCAATGACTATTGATATCAGTAAAAAAGAGGACTATAAGAAAATTAGTAACTCAAATTTGAGGATAAGATTTCAATGCTGTGGAGTTAATAGGGAGGGTCATTGTAAGACACTGTTCTCCAAGCTTATCAAACTATTGTGCAACAATTATGTTCTCATAATGATCTCCCTCTCTGAATGGGTGGGAACGGGCATCAACTCCTACGCTGTGAACAGTGTGGTTTGCATGAAGTCTTTCTGGTAAATCTTGAACTTGATCTATACATTTCAATGAGGTAGGAGAACATCTGCATGCCTTTGCATCTTGTGCCTCTGTAGATTTTTTTTTTTTCATTTTTTTCCAGTAAAAATTATATGCTTTTTTGGCCAGGTTACGCTAGCAATCTGGCACTTGTGCAGGGGTATTTATGTACACACACACACACACACACACACACACACACACACACACATGCATTCATTTTATATGTGAATAATATACAGATATATACATTTTTTCCTGCAGGCATATATATGCATGTATGTATGTGTGTTGTATGGCATTTAATTCAAATACAGAGAAGTAAACTCAGCACTATTGTCAGCAGTTCTTCCTCC
>VZSG01000272.1:95057-115031 GCA_013398315.1 Nothoprocta pentlandii | reverse complement strand
GGCTTAGATGCATGTATCTGCAATTCTTGGTTCCTGTAAGACAAAAGCTTAGGAAAAGTAGAACAGCCTTTCAATCAATATGTTCTGATAATGTTCCTTGTAAGTCACTTTTAACTTTCACTCACTTGCATAATTTTCCTTGCAGGTCTTTTATTGAGGACTCTAAACTTTCTTGAGGATTCTAAGCCTTTTTTTCTTCTTATGAAAGGAGGCTGGATCCAGTAGCCCAGCAGAGACATGACTTCTGTAGCTCCACACCTATGGGTCCTACCAGCCCTGAAGCTGAATTTGTATTTCCAATAGGCACACACCAGCAACTATGTACAACATATATGCATACATATGTACACAGATGGCCACACTGATCAGCATGGATAGTCACACTCACAACTCAAACAGACACACACAGCACCAGAGGCCTCATCCTCTCTGGCCCATTAGGAGAAAGGTCCGTTAGTGGGACATATACATATGCATATGGAAGGGAAAACACTCTGGACTCCTCTGGCACACCCAGTACCTGGACCCCCTGGGGTCTCCCTTTAGAGACACACACACGCTAGGTTCTTTAATCACTTCACCTATGTGCTGGTGAGTCTGACTTGTTACTCGCTGCTCATCGTGCCCCAACCTACACACCCTCACGTGCCACAGGCACGAGTCCTCTGGCTGAACATCCTGCTTCCACTCCTGGCACTCAGACCTACATGTGCACACATAGGCACAAAATAGCCTTTCCACAGTGAAATAATTTGAAATAGGATTTTATAAGATGACAGAATAGAAAGTGCTGATCAGGCTCAGGGAATGACTAGAGAAGTGCAATATCCAGACTATGTTTACATGCCACCAGTCATTTTTATCCCTCCATTTCCTGTTTTTTTATCCTCCCCAGGTCAATTAGATTACTCCATTTCCACCTCAGGTTAATCACATTATAAATCTTGTGCAATCTCAAAAACCCTTTCCCTGCAACCCCTAATGTCCCCCACACTTTCAAGCAGTGACCCCTCATTGAAAGATTGTTGAAAACTGCTCCTGTTGGCTCACTGTGGTGTATTTCACATCTGGACACCAGTGCTGACAGTCTCCTAGAACATCTCTGAGCCCAGACGGGGTATCCCTTTCCCTGAGCAGGTCATTTGGGATCCCTAGCTGCCTCTGAGCTCCTCGGTGCTGGTGGAGATGAGCCCATGACAGGATGGTGTCCTGCCTGAAAGGGCCTCGGAGAAGCCCAGGACAAGACATTATTTGGATTCCCTCACCTGCCATTGTAACTGTGGTCCTGTGTGCTTGTGGAGACATTTTATCACATACTCTATCAATTCTCCCATGTTTTCTCTTAATACTCACATCCAGTCAGGCAGCCCAAATAAGGGTTCAAGAGAACAATACTGAAACAAAAACAAACAAACAAACAAACAAACAAACAAAAGAATATACATTATCTAGATACACAAAAAATATTAAGCTATTTTCTCTCAAAACTGACATGAAGCTACATTGGAAAGTATAAAAATGGTCAGTAGGTTTTGAATGACTTTGCCACTATTTCTTCTAGGTCCCTTTTCCTGTCCAGCCTGAGTTACTACACATTTCTTTTTGTAGGATTGAGGACAGTCAGTGAAATTTCCTCTGAGGGCTACCACACAGGCACATGAACATGAAAGAATGATGTAACAAGTTTAGCTTCAGATAAAAATAAACAATTTTTTTTATCTACTACATCAAGCTGTTACATGCCATCACTTGTAAAGTGTTATAACAATCACACATTGTTGTTATTATTACTGTTTTAAATGTACTTTCATGTAACTGAAAATCCCTTATGACATTATTTGGATCATGGGAAGCAGGGAGGGATTTGTAGCCTGAGGCTAACGAAACACGCTGTCAGTCTATCAGAAAATGCACTCATTTGAGGCAGAAGGAGAATGAGATATAGTGTAGACAGCTCACCTGCTCTTGAGATGTAGGAAATAAATATAATTTCCTATGTAAAGCTTGAAAAGCATGCACTCTTCTCAGAGGTGAGTGGTTCTGTAAATATTAAAAGAGAGTATAAGAGTTTATTGTACTTGTTTTAGATCAAACTTATCAGAGTAGGGCAATTGACAGAGTTGTTTAGAGTTTATTTTCATCACTGGCAGCAAATGTGGATATGGTGGAAATATATGTAAACTGAGTGACTGAATGAATTTGCTAGGTATATCTTGGAAAAGACACGGAAAAGACGTGTTTCTTATTATCCTTCCTGAGAAGGTCTCAGCATTTCTTTAGCATGTAAGACCAGAGAAGAGAATAAACAGTTATGATGGTTGTTTGGATAGCAGCAACAGTTCACAGACGCTATTATGTGCATGATAATAGTGCCAGCTTAATTTACACTCCACATGCAGAGAGATCTGGTACTGGAAAGCTCTGTGACAATGTACCTTCTTTACTAGATTTTCTGCATGTCCAGGTGGGCTTGCTGCTGCTGTTCCTAAACAAATCTACAGTTGTCTAAGAATATGATTCAGAGCAGCTATGGCAGGAGGAAGACCTACTGCAGGCAGGAAAGCATTAGTAAATTTATTGACCTTTGCTGACAGAAGATTTTTTCTAGGGTCTACAAAAATGCCATTGCTTAAGTGGCTTTCAAGGATTGCTGTCAATCATATAACTTGGTTCCAGAATATTTTATTCTTGCTCCAGGAAGAGCTAGAAAATTGCAAGCTTCACAACTAATTATGGAAACCAGGAAATTAACTGATCAAAAACAAAGTTCTGTTTGTAAGGAGATATTTAGATATGGTAAGTGAAATATCCTCTTATGTCATATCTAAAAACCTAATTTCATTTCTCTATTAAGGTTATGGTCTAAGAGCCCTATTTTTTCAGACAATGCTGTACTCATGGTTATGCCAGTCTTCCTAAATAGAACTAAAAATTTTACTAAATTATATATTATATAAGTTTTATATTTCTAAAGTGATATGTGATTTCAAGTATGACAATCAACTGTCATCATCTTGTTATACTTCCTGTAATTATAAGTAGTTCCTCACCCACTAATGTTTTACAACCTGCTTATAGCCCAAAATTTTGATTGAAACACTAGCAATTTGTTGAACTCTGCTCCAAATTTCCAAATTTCTTTAGTAGTTTGCATTTTTCTTGTTTGTCGGAAAATCTTGATAACAAGATCACTACTTCAACATAGCAAAGAGAGTGCTACTAGTCATATTAACATTCATTAAAAGAAAAAGAAAAAAAAGATTTTACATAAATAATCATATCTGTATTTTCATGCAAGAATTTGCCAAGTACATGAGTGAATGACTTTGTGTGATGGATATGCTTCTTTTCCAGCTCAGCCTGACCTGTACCTTACATGCAGTCCTGCTCAGTTGCTAACCACCAGTTGCTAACTAACCATCCTGCTCAGTTGCTAACCACTCAGTTGCTAACCACCATCTAATCCTGGTAGGCGCCACCATTCTGATTTCTTCTGCCACTCAGACTCAACATAACAGTCCTGAAGGCTGCATCCGAAAGGAGAGGTAAGGCTAGTGCACTAGCCAATGGGCCTCTGAAATGAAAGAATGACTATAAGTCAATCATCTTATCCTATAAATATGCAGACAGCCCGAGAGCCCCTTGACTTCTCCTAGCACAGCAGTGGGCTGCACAGCAGGATCTCCCCTTGAGCAGGGGTGCCTCTCAAGGATACTCCTCAAGGTTAAGAGATCCCATCCCACAACAGATTCGTGGTAAGTAAATATAGTGTGCTCTCTTTCTTTAATTTTACTTTGTATCTGTGCACAGAAACCCTTAGTCATAAACCGTTGACCAGGTCTGGGACTAGGATTGGATCCAGCCGCACCCAGGCTCCTCTCAGAAGGAGCCTGGAGAGCAAGGGGGTCCACTCTGAACCTCGTGACCCAACGAGAGGGTATCCTAAGATAATTGTGTATTATCTTGAGCCTCCATGCAATAATATTAAGTGACTTTGCCATAGAATCTCGTGAAATCATTGTCCTTATTAATAAATCCTATTTTTTCTTTCATACGAGTGAAGTGCATTTGTCACTCTCCCCCTGACCCCCGCCACTACTCGTTCCGTGACACTTTGAGATAAGAAACTTTGGGGTTATTTACACATTTAATTTCTATATATAACTGCTAAATAGTTCAATTCCCCTCCCTCATAGCCTTTTTCCCTGAGCATCTTAGAACAATCTTTAATCTGTGCGTTTTAAGACTTATTTGGATCTGTGCTCCCCTTCTTTTTTCTTTTTTTTTTTTTTTTTTTTTTTTTTTTCATGTGGAGGAAGATGTTTCTCCTAACAATTTTAGAGCATCTGCATATTATCTTCATCTCACACTTTTCATGCTCAGGGAGCAAACAAAAGCTGTTTTGTTATCACAATAATGATTGCTGAAATAATTGTTTTTGTTGCAGTGTTATACTAGCTTTTTCTAGTAGAATAAATTTACAAAAGTTTTACAATGACAATTTACTGCACACATGCCTCTGTTTGTACCAGTAACCTTTTGTATACAGCCATGAGCATTTCTATCATTTCTATTAAATTTTAATACATTAAAAAAAAAATAAATTATGTCTCCTTTAGGAGACAAATCTTACTTCTGATAGGCTTTATGCTTAGTTCAAGAATATTCCTACGGAAAGCACAGTGAGCCACTAGAGTTTCCTCACAACCTTAAAATTTAATTAAACTATCAAAGATTCCTCTTTAAATGAAGAAGCAAGATAGTGTTGAGAGTTATTTGGAAAGTGGAGTTTGTTGTTTTTGGATAATGACACTTTATTGCACATCCTGCACAAGCAGAGGGAATAGTTTATTCAGACTATAAGATGAAGACCTGACTATGAAAGAGGACTCTTTCTGCAAGCACAGAGTATTTCTGCAGGCACAGAGTATTTCTGCAAGCACAGAGTATTTCTGCAGGCACATTATAAGCACAGCTAATAAATGGCTCTAAAGATTGTGTAAGGAGGAATATATACAGTTACAGGACCCAGAAAATTCCTACGCTACCTGGAATTTTTAAAGAATTAAAGAATGAAAAATTCAATTTTATTAATTCTAAACAAATAGAAGAAAAAAAATCTATGAATGGGTACAAGTCATTTATATGATTATATGATTTTATGATTATGATTTTTATTGTTTGGCATATAGAATTTTTTTCTACGCCAATTACTAATGTTGTCTTAGTCATTTGAGACTATTCATCATTTTTGTTTCTTTCTTTATATTCTCATTAAAGTGTTCATTAAGTGTGTAGGAAGTTGTCAAAGAAATGCTATGATGTGGGTCATGATTTCTCTGAGAGAAAAAAAAAATCTGAACAATAGGTGACAATCCTCAGAAAGTTTGTTATTGAATCTTCTGTGTCCTGGGAAGAAAGGTACTAACATGTTTCATATGGATATTTGCACTCATTGAGCTGTCCAGAGTAAGATGTTCAGCCCTTCATAAAACAGAAGCACATACATTGGTAATTTTATCCTTTTTCATAAGTCTACCAAGACTTTTATCTTGTTCTCAAAATGGTATCCAGTCAGGCAGATTTTATAATTACTATCCTTTTCTCTTTTATGGTATCATGTTCTTGCATACTGCTTTCACGGACTACCAAATCATGACTCTTTCTTGCTTCAGGCCAAAATTTCATCTATGCACTGAAGGAGTTTTCTGGTTATACTGCTGCCGGATGACGGACTTCTGTGCCAGACACTAGCTTTATGGTATTATGAATAGTTAAAGCAGGCTGTTCTTTCCGCACATTTGAATTTAGAGCATTCAGCAAAACTGACATTAGGGGCTGGATGCAGATAGATAGTGACCTAGCACAGGATCCTCTACCACAGAACTGGGAGTTCTGTCTGGAGACACTGATTCTTTTAGTGTGTAGCATGTCAGAAAGAAACCTCTACATTCTCCGTGAAACAAATCTTTAGTGAAAACAGACCATTAATATTGTTCAAGGCAGACATGCCTCTGAGACATTACTGTGCCCGAGCTACAGTTACAGGCATAAACATAGGCAGAGCTAAGGAAGTGTAAATGTAGTATATAATGAAGCTCGTAAAATTGAATGAAATCTTTTGCTGATTAGAACAACTAAAATAGTTACTGAAATAATGTTAATTTTTAGGAAAAAAAATAAAATTAGGTTTCGTAAAAAATGTTAAGAGAATTCATGGACATAATACGTATAATTATGCATAAATTAAGAGAAGCCATGTACCAGAGAGGTGAAGCTTTACCTGTTTAGTACATACCCATATAAAAGTGGTAGAATACTTTTTCATTAAGAAGGTACATTTTAAGCAATCCCTGGGAGGAAAGGTGTGTAACATTATCTTACTCAGCACTCATAGGAAAATACATTTATCTGTGAAATAGGTGGAATGATTCAGCTGAAATGCAACAAGGTCCTGTGGCACAGAAAAAGTTGTTTCTGTAGTTTTATAAAAGGCTTCTTAAATATACAATGTGATTTTGTGAGTGAACATGGAGCAAAAGATGAGTTACTGGATTTCCTCTAGCCTCTAAGTATGTCTTCATTTTGGTATTTCTATATTAAGATGATTGCCTTATATTCTTTGGGAAATTAAATGAGTATATGAAGCAGACCTAAAATTATCTGAGTCAAAAAAAAAAAAAAGAAAAAAAGAAAGAAAAAAGAGCTTCTCATTAATAAAATAGGCTATCTGAACCTTAATGAGAATGTCTAGCATCATTTTAAAGCCTGAGAAAGGCTAGAGAAGGGATCTATCTTGAATTTCATTAGAGTCATTCAGATGAAAGAGCCTGAATTTCTATGGGTTTAATGCCAGGGGCAGATATAAGTGTGGATTCTAAAACTTTGGTGGAGACATCTTTTTTAGGAGCATCTGTTTGGGTTCTTCTGCTATTAGAAAGTAAGATACAAAATCTCCCGCTTTCTGGGAGTCTGAATGATAAGAAAATTGAAACAAAAACATATCTTTTTCAAAGGCTTTATTTTTTTCCAAACAATTTACAAGAAATTTATTCATAAAAAGAAAAGATAAATATGAGGTATCACAAAAGGATAAGAGAATAAAAAGACACAAGGAGAAGTGAGAAACAGGAAGATCTGACTCGTTGCCTAGTTTCTGAGCTTTATGGAATCAGAGTATAAATCCTGACCTTCTTAAAAGCATTTTCTGTGTGTCCTTTCAGTTGCAGTTTGAATTTCTTTTCTAAACATGTGTCTAAGAAAATGTAAAAATTTTTTTGAAAGACAGAACTAGCACCTTTCCATGGCCTCACTGGAAAAAAACATGTAGAACGACTGACCCAGTTAAGTTCTGACTTTGAACACAGGATACTAAAATGATACTTCTCATTAATGCCTGGTTATATCTCAATGAACATGTATGTTTAGTTCTAATTTATTTCACTTCTGACAAAAAGGTGCATACCACATTCGTACTAAAAAAAAAAAAAAATCAAAACAAACACAAAAACCCCTTTTATTATAGGACATAAAGGTTCAAAATTATCTAAATTTGTCTGTCTAAAACTTTAGGTCTAAATTAAATTGACAATTTTTAAACTCTCTCCTCATTCCAAATAAGATGTAAATGCCATATTTATTTGAACAACTACTCTATCTCTGGAGAGATGCAGCTCATACCTCCCAGCTGGGGGAGGCAGGGGATTTTTGTATACTCAGGTCTCCATATAATAGAGTAAGTAACTGCAAAAGAGCTCATCTCAGTATAACTTTTTTCAAGGTGGAGAACTTGGAGCAGGCAAAGTTGCAGGCAGTATCTACTTTAAATTAGGAGAAAAAAATAGTAACAATTTTCACCGCCATAGTTTCTCTGTCAGAGCTTGAAGGATAGATTTGTCCTGAACCTTGAGATTCTGACTGATAGATAAAAATTCCTCTTTGCAACCTTAGTGATGCAATTTCATCAGTGCTTACTATGTACAAGGGCTGCAGGGGATATGAAACCCTTAGTGAAAATTAAAACATGGCATCACCTCAGTACAAGATCAAATCCACAAAACAGCTTTTTTTTTTTAGCTACAGCTATGAAATTTATTACTATTTTTTTTTTTTTAAAAGTTTTGTCTTCATCTCTTTTGCATTTCCTTCAGCATGAGGGAGGAATATCTGATTAGGTAAAGGAAAGGGTGAGACAGAAAGTATTGAGGAAATGTGAGGACAGAGATCAGAGTTACAGTAATCAAGAAAAGGTTCCTTTGTGTATGTGCAGTCTGTGTTCCTCCTTCTTTGTAAATCAAATTTAGTTTATTTTAAAAATAGAATTTTTAATGACAACATTGAAAGTACTTTTTTTTTTTCTGATACATTGTGTGGTTTTAGAATAGCTTTGGATAAAGGTGAAGTGAATTTACAATGTCAGGTGACCAAATTATATTCTTCAGTAAAAGTTCTCCTTTAAAAGTAAATTAAAATACAACATACAAACAAAGAAAACCTGACTAAGATGAGGATGCATTTAATTCAAATTAAATCATTTGAATATCCTTTTACTGAAGTAGTTTAACCTCAAAACACTGCAGTAAAACAGAGCGCTACACAATACTTTTCTCCCTCTGAATAAATTATTTAGGGCTAAACATACTATGCACTGGTTGAAATTGCAAAGTGAGTCACCTACACCTGCAAAACAAAAATATCTGTTCATACAGAGAAGTATTTACTGTATTGCTTCAGTTCCAGTCATATATAAACAGACTGTTTTCTTGGTATTTAATTCAAAGTCTTCCTCCTAGTAGCCCGTGTTCTCCTGAGAAGTTAATTTCTGCTACTTTTCTCTTTTCTGACTAAACATGTTACGGAAGAAATGCATGAACGCAAATTAAAAATGAAGCTGATAAGATTCTGGACTTGTTTTGTATGCATTGAAATGAAACAAAATGTTAAAGTTTTGGCTTATTCAGAATTAATTTCTCAAAAAGTCAATCATTAAGACTGTTTTTTTTATTCTTTCTCCTTTATTTGTGTAATTTCTTTTTCTTTTTTTTTTTTTTTTNTTTTTTTTTTTTTTTTAATAAAGCAATGTTATGTCTATATAAATAAGTAAGAAGAAACTAGTTTTCTAGCCCTCAAGTCAACAGGCACAGAAATACTGCTTCCATACTATCAAACTCTCTCACCTCCTAAAAGAATAATCTTATACAAGTTGCCTATTTAGAAAGGAAATGGCTACCTTAACCCTGGTGAACTTTTAGTTGTGTCTGGAGTTGTTTAGAAGCATGCAGTTTGGCCCAGACAGTGTGAGAAATTACTGTAAAAATGTAGCAATATGGACAATCAGATTCCATCTCCTATATATAATGCCTAAACCCGCTCGCTAACAGAGAGATAGCTATTGAATCTAAAGTATCTTGTGATCAGAATGCCATATGTATAATTTATTCAATAAAAGGGTAAAAAAAGAAAAGCATTTTTGTGAGTGTTGAAGTTTCCAGTCATCAGAATTTAATTTCTTTTTCTCTTATTCTTTCTCCTTTTACATTCTTTCCTCTACCTTTATTCTCTTTCCTACTCTTCCTTCATTTCCCTTCCTTTTTTTTTATCTCTACTTCTTTTTCCTCTCCTTTTCCCTCTCTTTTAAAAAATCTTTCTTACATTTATTCTTTTGCTTCTTCTTTCACTCCCTTCTATCTTGCTGTCCTTCTCCAATCTCTCCTTAAAATGAATAGTTAGAAAATGTGGAAAGTATTTTTTTTTCTCTACCGGGACCAGATTTCACCCTGAAAAGTCAGGAGCTTGTAAAGCATTTTAATTTTCAGCTTGTCAATGTGTAGAGGCCAAATGCCTAGAGTTAGAAATTACAGTAATATTCAAAGTCAGAGGGGCTGAGTGATGACAAGACATAGGGCTGAAAGCTGAATTCTGCAGAGGACTCTGCCATACGCTTACTCTGTGAACTTGAAAACTACAGTCATCCTATTCTGTGCTTCCTAAACTCACAGACCTAAATTACACATGGACAATTAAGATTATATTGGAATGTAAAATTTATAGTTGTATTTATACATCTACTTTACTTTTTTGTCCCATTTATTATGCATAAATTGGGACTTTCAAAATTATGTCAGTTATAATTCGACCCTTTTACATAAGAGATTTTTTGTTTCCTTTTTTTTTAGTTTTGTTTCATCATAGGGTTGCATATCAAATAAGTCAGATTTTCATTGCAGTTCTTTTGATCCTGCAACTTATGCCTCAGCTGAAGGAAAAAATTATATGGAATAATTATTTACATTTTGAAAAAAAAGATGACAATCTTTTGACAATGACAGAGATAAGAGAAGCAAAGTATAGCGACACAAGAGCAAATTATTGCCAGTTAGAAGTCAAACGCTAAAATTTTATAATCTGCTGCAGCCAGCTAGTTCTCTGGAGCCTCCTTTCTCTCTGGCTGTCATGTCTGTTTCAGAGCTCGTGTTTTATGTTTGCTCTTGTTGCTGCTCTGTTGGTTGACCAAATCGAAAGATAAATGAAGTATTAAGAAAGCAAGAGCAGCTGAGCCACTGGTTTCATTAGAGTGCTCTGGGACCGTCTTCAGCTTTTGATAAGGCTGCCACAGCTTGTGATTGCATCTCATAACTGTTTCTTAGTTACCACTCACAATCAAAGTCAGAATAGAGGAATTCTGGGAAAGTGAGATAATGACCTTGGCAAGTGTCTAGGAACAGAACTGAGAAATTATTTACAGCACTTGCCTTCAAGGGATAATTTGGCAATAGAACTACAAAGCAGGTTTGTGTGGGCAATGCTGAAATTAGTAAGAGACTTTTAAATATTAAAGTCCTCTAAAAATAACTGCAGATGGAATAAGGGAGAACAACCTCTGGGACCTATTTTCCACCTCAGCTGGCAACACACAATTCTTGTTTTAATAACAAAAGACATCTTAT
The DNA here is from genome assembly GCA_013398315.1 of Nothoprocta pentlandii. Classification (NCBI taxonomy): domain Eukaryota; kingdom Metazoa; phylum Chordata; class Aves; order Tinamiformes; family Tinamidae; genus Nothoprocta; species Nothoprocta pentlandii. The sequence continues at coordinate 104,085 of VZSG01000272.1, read as the reverse complement.
TAAATTACATTAGGGTGAGTCTGTTGCTTAGTGCAAGTGTCAGGTTGGCAGTGTTGCTAATACCTACTGTAGCCACACATGTTGTTATGAAAGCTAGCCAATATTTCAGGAGAAATGACATGCATGCATTATCTCCAGAGTGATAAACACTCTTCTGAGAGTGTTTAATTAAATTTAAGAGATGCAAAAATAACTAGATATATCTTATATTATTCATGTATAGGTAGGCATATGGAACAACATTCGAGAATTGACCCTTCAAATCAGGACGCAGGAATGAAAGACAGCAATAGACTGTAATGACTATTTGGTTTCTCAGACTGTGATTGTGTATCAATCACAGCATCACCTACTAATCCACTGTATGTGCAGCACATTACATTTTACACCAAATTAAGTACCTTCATCCACAGTTTGTTAATAAACTATATGGAAAAGTTTAACAGATTTAGACATCTATATTGAAATAAACCATGTGGGCATAATGTTTTTGGACTACAATGTCTTTCTCAAAAAAAAAAAAAAAAAAAAAAAAAAAAAAAAAAAAAAAAAAAAAANAAAAAAAAAAAAAAAAAAAAAAAAAAAAAAAAAAAAAAAAAAAAAAAAAAAAAAAAAAAAAAAAAAAAAAAAAAAAAAAAAAAAAAAAGCACCAAAAATGAATGCAGTCTTTCAATGTAGCATTTAGTGTATATTAAAATTTGTATAATTATTTGAAGTTTAACAATACCTATATACAGTGGCATATCAGGTGAAGGAAGATTGCAACATAGAGCATTGAGTCTGATACTGAGGCAAATAAAAGGCACTATAATGAACACATACTGTAAAAATATGTTCTCTTCATATTCAAAATTTGTTATAGACCGTGAAGTACTAAAAAGGGATCATTAGAGTTCCAATAAAAAGTGCCTTTTTAAGTATGGCAATAAGAGTCATCCATTTCCATCAGAATTAGCATTAACTCCAGCTGTCCTTGTTCTAAGAATGTTATGGTGTGTGCAGGGACTCAGGCTCAAAGGAGATAAAATTCTCCCAAAGAAACTTGCATACTTTTTTCATCAGTCTTTATACATAAACTCTGTACAGAGAAAAGTGAAAAAAAGTTACAAAGTGCAAGGTGGATCTCAAACATGATTTGCTGTTCCTGTCTTAATAAGGATTTTTAAGTGCAGGTGTTTTTGTCTTATTTTTCCTTTTGTTCATCATAACAAAGACCTGACATTTTACTGATAGGTTATTCAAAAGAGCACCTCGTATCTGAACTGATCAAACAATGTATATATTAGAGGTGGTACTGTTTCTACCTGTTCATCTTCCTTATGAAACACTTGTGTTCTCTAATTATTTGCTTATTAATTGTAGTTGCTCAAAGGGTTTCTAATGTACCTTTCACTGATAATCCTATCATACTGGATACTTATTATCATACTGGATCACATCATGTGTGCAGCTATTTAGTTACATGATAAAAATATATTTCTGGCTGAAATCTAGCCTCCATGGCTACAAGAGAAGGACAGAGTAACAAATATTGCAGAATATGGGGAGAAATGTGTATGCTATTGCACAGGCTTCTTCTCCGTGTTTTTTATAAACTAAGAATACCAGATGACCCCTCTTTTCTCTTTAATGTCCCAAAGGTTCACTTTATTAGTGCTACTTGGGTTTGTTTCACCATTTCTTGAAGAAATTACTCCTGCCTATTCTCTTCATAACATCTGAATAGGATCCAGCAGACTGAGATGAAAGCCATAGAGTGCCTTTGACTTAAAACTGAGTGGACTTCAAATATCACATTGCTACTGAGAATCGTTTGTCAGAATATCATCAAGTCTGAACATCATCAAGTCAGAACAGGTCCCCTGAAAATAATATTTACTTAAAATAAATAATTTACTCAATACCAAATCTTTTCTTAATTTCTTTAAAGTTTTTCAAGTCTTTAGGATACATGTGCTCAAATATTGTTCCCCTCCTTACTCTGAAATGAAAAGTGAAATCTTCAGCTACTGCAGATAGGTATTCATTGATTTTTGTAGGACTGTAAAAATTAATATTAAATACTTGCAAGGGTATTTTTAAAGACTTTCTGGTGTACAAATATCATAAAGATTCTCATCTAATGCAAAACAATAAAAAACAGGACTTTAAGGGACTCCCAAGGCTTAGGGTTTTCATAAGGACTATCTACCCTGCACAACTTTCATTCAACTTTACCCTGTCAAATTCCTCTAGTAATTTCATGTTCATACACTCAGGTTATGAACATAGCCAATCATGTGTGAATATCAGGGATTCAGGTGAATTAAAAGCTCTTTCACAAACAGTCATACAACCAAACAGCAGTACAAATGTCCATGATGAAATTCAGAATGAAAAGAGTACAAGGGTAAAGCTTAATTTCACAGCTCATTGAAGTCACTGAGAGCTTTTCCAGTGAAACCAACAGATTTGTTTAAAGGAAATATTATAGGAGCACTCAAATATGACCAAACAGCTGTAGAACTTTACTCATTGTAGAATGATAGTTAGATAGATAAAATTTATATTTGTGGAACAACTATACAAGGTTATGAACATGAACAAGTTATCATGGGATAATGAACAATGTATTAGTCATTCTGTAGTAACATATCCTTATCCTGAAGTAAATGAAAGTTTGTATGATACGTTATATTCCTTAAATGAAATGGGAATAAACTTATACTAAAATGGACAGAAGATAAATATACTGCTCACACAATCTATTTTACTTGTCTTGACTAACAGCAACTTAAATCTTGAAGTCTTGTTTTGAAGTTTTTGGATATTCAAATTTATGTTTGGTGACATCATATACCTAGATCAAATTTACTGTTGTTGAGACTGAGGATGAAGGAAGCACTTGGAAAATAAACCATCATGCAACTGAGATCCAGGCTTTTATAAACAATTGCAGGGCTTTAAAATCACTGAGAAAGAAAAGGAGGAAAAAAAAAAAACACAGCAGGCTCATTAATTAAACTATAATTATAATAATAATTTATTATTATAAACTGAAAAACAGGGCTCAGCAGTCTCACATGTTAACCACCACCTTACCATGCTTTCCAAAGTTCACCCTTGATAACTGCAAAAGTTGTTTTTACAAAAATATCAATTACTAGGGAGTGCTTTATATATATTTTTAAGCTGCATTATCTTAAATCAGTAAACATGTGATTTGCATCGTCTCACAGGGTCAGTTTCAGATTCTATTCCATTTGTTCCATTTCTTTCTAGAAATCTCCTGTATATCCAAGTGCCTATAGGCCATCACTGACTCTTGGAATCCAGACAGAATATCAAAAAAGGCAAAATAAATAAATTAATTAATTAATTAATTAAAACTCTACATAAAATGAAGGTTACCATATATTATTCTCTTACATTATTGCTTTTTTACAACTGCTTGGAATAAGAAGGTAAATTATTCTCCTGATTAGGCTTTGACACAAGTCTATAACCTCATTTCAAAGTCTAGATAAAATATTTTTCACTCTTCCCCCTTTCTCCCCAAAGAAAAACCTACATGACATAAACGTGAACACACTGGATGATCTTACTTATCTTTGAATTTGTTCTACCACACAGCATTTGTCAAGAATATATAATTATCTGCTCTTTATAACATCAAGTTTTATTATAGACATTTTTTAACAGTAAAAAATATTTGAGGATTAGTTATGTGTTAATAGCAGTGGGAATTATGCAATTGTAATTTGAAAAGAATCTACATATTATAGTTCTTATTTCTTATTTTAATAATTTATATAGACTGAAAATTCCTGTTATTTTGATAACAGGATACTGGTTATATCTTAATTATTTCAATAATATTTTGTCCTGTGTAAGTCAGTGCAATAATTTACAAAAATGTGCTCTATTATATTATTTCCTGTGGTTTTGTTGAAGTAAGAGGATTTATTAACATATTTATTGTATTACTGGTTATATCTCCAGATTACAAATTTGTTACCATTTTGTTCAACAGTTTTCTTCCAGCTAAGTGAAACTATACGTAAACAACAAGATATTTTAGATTCATGCATGCATTTAAATATATCCTGATTAAGAAGGGTTAAAAGAAATTTGTGATTAAAACTGGAAGTATTAGACAAGAAACTAAAACAGGTTTCTGAAAAATTTAGTTCTATTCCCTTTATTAGAGTTGCAAGACTATGTTAAGGTCTTGTGGTACTCAATTATACTTGATTGCAAAATACTAGCCAATAGTAATTAAATTGACCTCAACAGATATTTAATGTTGTTCAGCAAATAAAATACTTAAAATAGAATGAACAGCAGTGAGCAAAGGAAAATTATTGGTATGTTGGTATATGTGGACACTGTAAATCAATTTTTATTTGAAACAAGTCTCACTATCATTGTTAAGATGCAAGAATTTATATTTTTAAAGATATCTGCAAGAAAATATGGTGTCAGGAAACATTAGTTCAAGAAATATAAAAAGAAAAGAAAAAAAGGAAAGGGACATTAACTGATAGTAAGCAAATAGCCAATGTGTTCTTTGTTATGAAAAAGATATGTATAAACTCCACTGTTTTCAGGAAAGTGTAAGTACTGAAGACACCAGCAGTGAGAGAAAGAAGCAGAAAATGCTTTTGCTGGTAAGTAGGCAAACGCACCATGTTTTGAATCCCAAACACTGTGAAGGCTAGCCACTGTGTGCTGAGTATTTTGTTCTGGTCATAATACTGCATGTTGGTAAAAGATATTTGATCAAAGCAAAGCAAAGAATTTGAGAAAGAATATCTCCCAAACAAAATTATCTTATAGGTGTTATTTTTTGTGAAAAAAAAAGTCCATGACACAGAAAATATGTTTTAAGCATATAAAAGGCCACCAACATATGTAACTATGAAACAGAAAGAAAATATAGGACTAAATTATAGTGCTACATCAATTTGCTCTGAATGTGACATTTCATTGCAAGAACGTTAATAAAGCATTGACCTTTCTTTCCAAATATATTTTTCAAAATGCAGAATTTCATGTAAACATACAGAGATGAAAATGTAAGAGATGTGTGTTGTCACGTGCACCAAAACAAAAATTGTTCAAAGCACCCCTCCTTAGAAGAAACCTTTATTTGTTTCTGCGCAGGCAAGAAGCATACTATACACACATGTATATAAAACTAAGTATTTGTTTAGCATATGTAAAATCTTAAAAGTCTAATTCAAGACTCATTGTTAGTCTAATTATTACAGAAAATTCTAATTTTCTGTAGTAATTTTCTTAATTATTACAGAAAAAAAAGATGAAATAACAATAATGCATGAACACTTAATCTGATAAAGCCCTAATAATATTAAATACAACTAAAATTGTAGCATGCACACCTCTTAGTTCCTCCTCCTTTTCCTGTTGTTTTGCCCAACCATCTTCTGCAACTCTTTGTCCTTAGGCTGGGAGTTTAATTCTGCTGCTGGTGGTGGGTGGTATTGCAAGGAGTAGCCTGAACCCAGACAATACAAATGTAATGTCAATTTTAACAAGTTGTACCACAGCATAAAGGTTTAGGTAGAACCATTACTCATATCACAGTACTTTCCTAGGAAACCATAATTAGCACTGGTTGGAGTAATTAAGAGCTTAAAGAGAATTTCTGAGTAGCATCAACACCTCAACATGCCCAGGGCTCATTAACATCTGAGATTATTTCTCTAAGCCTGTGAGGGAGGAAGAAGAAAGGCACTTTCTTGGTCTGTGTGAAAATGTCACCCAAGGCTAAGAAGTTTAATGCCCCAGACTAATGTTCTCCTAGAATCAGTTACAGCCAGCTAGATTCTTGTTAGCAATGTTAGTATTCCCTAGATTTGTTCCTGTAACACACGTCATTACACAATTCTATAATGGAAAATCCAATCATCTGTTCATGCTGGATATTTTGTTTTCATATGAATGTAAGAAAAGGGAAGCCACGGGCTGTGAAAATCCTCTTTGTCACCTATGACATTGATCAATAACTTATGACTTATTCAAGGAGATAAAGTCCTTTTAATGCTTAAATATCTCTAACGATCTAAAGTTACTGTAATTGGAATGTAAATAAGCCTTTTTTAAACAACGCTAAGTACTAATTGTTAATTACATAGGTATAGATTATAGATATTCTTTTCTTCCTTCAATTTATTTATGTTTCACAACTTGTGCAGTTATTCATGAGATTTCTCTGAAGACCAGAACAACTGAAGGGCTCTTATGTGAACAGGCTATAATGGGATGGCAGTAAGTGCTGTGTCCCTAGGGCTGGCTATGAATCATACAAACAACTTTGGAGTAAGTTGGCAAATGCTTGCAAAACAGTTACACAACGAGAAGAGCAACTGTAATTCCAAATCAGAAGGAACATGCAATAACTTTCTGGGAACATGGATGAAAGCACTTGCAGGGGTATTAAATAGTCAAGCATTAGCATATTGTCACAAATCTACTACTAAACAGTTATCATAACCCAATTTAGTCCTACTATGTGGGTGAGCATGAAGAGTCTGCAATCTCAGATGAATATATAAATTGTTAAACATATAACATATAAATAAATGTATATATAATATAATAATTATATTATATATAAATGATGAACTGCCATTCACATTTGCTAACAGTATGGATGTTAGCATACTTTCTAAAACAGCATTAAGAGTTAGCAATGTAGAAAGAAAGAATGTGAGAGGGAGGATAAATGTCAAAAAGCAGAGATTATGGACTAAACACAGGAAATAGTAATGTAAAATGATAGACACAACAGATCTATATGATAATGATAAGGCAAGCTCAGATAGCAGGAAAATAATGGAAAAATCTTCACATGATAAATATCTATAACTGTTTGGAATTTTCTTTCCTGTCAAAAGAACATTGGAAAAAGCATTCTACTTTTAAGAATTAAAGGACAGTTGAACATTGCATACATACCATTAACATTCATTTTTAAATGAGTAAAGCAAAACTGTTCTTATAAACTGGAAAATATGGAATTATATATTGCTCAAGAACATTTGCTAATTCACCGCAAATAAGAGGTTTTAGAGCAAGGTATTAAATCCACTCAAAGTCTTATATAAAAAACTATTTGCTGTGTAATTACTGTGTAATATATCAATTTCCATAGATAGACAGGCACATATGTACAGGTAGAAATGACTGAGACTTTAAAAAGATGAGGAAACATAATAACAAACATTCATGCATAGAAAATATAGTTTTCTTCTCTTCTCTTCTCTTCTCTTCTCTTCTCTTCTCTTCTCTTCTCTTCTCTTCTCTTCTCTTCTCTTCTCTTTTTTTTTCTGTTAATTAAAGCTGTTTGTACACACATATGCCACATGCACATATGAAATGCCAGAGGGAGACAAAATATGTTGTGACTATAATCATGTCTGAAATCACTCTTATAGAGGACTCTAGAGATAACTGACTTATCTTGATATGTTCCTGTTAACAAATCTTTTCCCAGGTAGTCTCTAAGTTCTATCAAGTGGCCTAGACTCGGTGTTAGCAACCGGATGAGTTATCATTTTTGCGTGGTCAGCACTCACACATGGCATATAAAAGCATATAAATTACTTAAATGCATAGCACTCAGAAATAACATGCTATGGTTGAGCATTTATTTATTTATTTATTTATTTATTTATTTTAAACTGGGGGTGGAGAGAATGACTAAGACAGCAAAAAGAACTCAGATTTCTGCTGAGAGTTGGGAATTTTGGCAAGTGCCCTGAGATCTCATCTTATATGGTGTAATGAACTTGAGAGTGCTATGAATAGAGCTGTAAGCACACTGTCACTTACTGCTTTCTATTAGAGGTTCCATACTTATTCCACTGGCTCCCATTACATTTGAAAAGAAAATATTGATTTTACTACAAGCGATTTAGTGTGAGCTAAATACAAATATTTTGTGACCATACTATTTACATATTAAAAAGCTAAGTCAAATAGTTAACTTTCCATCAAGAACATCTGCCACACATTTTGTCTCAGTAAGACATGCAGAGTGTCTATAATGCAACACTAAAATTGGATTCATACATCTGTCTGCCAGAGGGAAAGCACCTTCTTGGAGACAGATGAAGCTTTCTTCTAGCTAGCTGAAAGATTTCAGCCTTTCCTATAAAACACGTTCAGATAATAATTCTCAAACCTGCAGTTTACAAGGGAAATATTAAATCACACTTAAAAGTTGATTGTAAAATATCCAAAAAATATTTTCTTCTAATTTAACTCAGGTATCAATGCATATCTAACATAAGAATGTGCAATAACTTCATACTATGCTCCATAGGTTAACACTTGATGGAAAAAAGACAACAGTTCTGTCAAACAATCGAAAGGCAAGAGAAATTTTTTTTAAAAAAGTCCTATTTGAGTAGTCCTATTTGTAAATGTAAAGTTTACACCTTTCATCTCCTATACTCATGAAAAACAAATTTCTCAAAGAATTTTTGAGATCTGCAGGTTATTTAGAGAGTCTTGTATTAGTTATTGTGTAAATTTTCCATATTCAACATGCTAAAAATGTAAACTGTAATTTCTAGTTCACGAAAATTTCATCACAGTTCTATAGATCAAAAAAATCTGAAGGAACGTCTAAGAAACTTTCAAAATATGGATATTCTTATTCCTTTTTTTGTTTGTTTGTTTGTATATAAGGAAGTTAAAAACAAAATTGAAGATGCATTGAATTTGTACAAACTCTGAACATTCTTCCATGTGGTGGAAAAAAATATATTTCAAGGAAGGCTTACAGCACATTTCTTGTTTGTGCAGTTTCAGTCATTTAGACAGGACAAGGCTGAGGGGAATCAGAGAACAGAATAAAGAGGGGCCCGTAAGGATCTTGAACTTTGATTTAAATTTTGAGGAAGAGGGAGGACATAGATGGTCAGGCTTTTTGTGATGGTTCTTTTTTTTTTTTTTTTTTTTTTTTTTTTTTTTTTTTTTTTTTTTTTTTTTTTTTTTTTTTTTTTTTTTTTTTTTT
>VZSG01000272.1:78802-94341 GCA_013398315.1 Nothoprocta pentlandii | reverse complement strand
GCAAGGCAGAAATATTTATTTCAAATATGTTTCAATGATTTTCACTGTCAGCATTATTTTTACAGAGATATTTATAGCTCTGTGTCTAAATGTACATGATATGTACACACTTATCTGTATGTTTCTGCACAAACACACACACATCCCTTATTTCCAGCAATGATAATAAAAAATATAAATTAGCTATTTTCTGATTATTTGGGGTTTTATTTGGGGAGTATGTCTCATTTTGCAGCTTTTTACATTGCATCAGCAAGAAGCAAAAGTTAAGTAACTCTTATGAGATATTTTATTCTCATGCCTCTGACAATGCTAATGATGTTCATGTAAATTATAATATTAAAAAACTAAACTTTCCAATTGTAGGTGTGATTTGCACTTATGAATATAAACACCAAACTACCAAATAAAGACAAGCAAGTGACTAATAGGTAAGTGGACATCATAATTTGGTGCTCTGATTGACATTTAGGAACTTTGTTACATAGATCCTTTGCAGTAAACCTTGTTGGATCAAGGTATAATGAACCCACATCACTCTCCTACCCACTGTCTTTCAGCAGTATTTCAGGACTGTTAAACCATTGTACTCTTAAACCATTGCAAGTTGTTTAATAGACAATTCTGCATATTTGAATCAAGACTAAAGAACTTAGTATAGAAAAAATACAGAAATATAGTCTGGGTGAAGGTGCATGAGGAGGGTCTTTGTTATTTGATTATATTTGATTATTTTGGTGAAGAAGTAGATATGCTACTTAGCTATTGGTGAAAGCTTGAAAAAGCAACAAAAGGTCCCTGTGACAGTGAAACACAGGAAAAATAATTTAATAAGTATCTTGCAATGGCTACATAGTATCATGGTTTCTATTCATTTATCTATCTATTTACCTATCTTTCTATTTGCACCTTGTAGGCTTATGAATACACATTCTGATATGAATTGCTTTGGACTCAATTCACTGTAAGAAAAGGTAAGTTAAAAATAAAAGTTTTCAAATACAAGAATATCATACTAGTGTTAAAAAGGCTTTAGACTAGCAATAAGATGATAGAGACTGAAAGTACTAACCAAAAGTTCCTAAGATACTGAAAGTCTGGTAGAGTGATGACTTCTAGGGTCATCACTCCAACAGTAAAGGGTAAATCGCAAGAGCTAAAACCATCTGAAGGTGGATAGGTTAGGAGAGAGGTGCTAGGTTCGGACTAAGAATGAGCAGAACCTACCTCAGGACACAGCATTATCTTGGCTATGTCTGTTATTTCTGTTCCAGATATTTTTGAATTAAATGAGATGAGCACAAACCAAATTCATTTATGAAAGTTGGCTTGCTAGTTTCTAAAATATTTCAGAGACTTAGAACTAGCTAAATTTACATAATCTAATCAGTATCAGAGTATGGGTACTGGCAGCTAAAAGCATCCTTATGTCTTTTAAGAGTAAAATAAAATGTACTGCACTGTCAACTTTCTTTCCAGTTTAAATTTTGGTAATGCAGATCTTCTGACCTTTGCTTTTTGACTCCTTGAGGGTGTCAGAGGGAAAATGATTTATATAGAGTGTTCTTGACTGTTTACTGACTTTGTACTGCTGATTACGCAGCACAGGTTGCATTTCAAGATGTGCATTTAATAATGGAAAAATACCAGGAATGATCTTTTCTAGCATCTATCTGATCTTTTCTAGCATCTATGCTAGTGATCTAGCATCTGTATGCCTTCTCAGAGTAAAAAAATGGGTATGGCCCAAACTGTATATGGATATGGAGAAAAACATTTAATTTTTAATTATCCCAGGTAAATAGCAGATAAAATTACAAACTGAAATCACTCAGGTGTTAACTGACCATAATATGGTATGATAGAAAGAAAAAAAGATAGACAGAAAGAGCTAGGGAAGAGAGATAAGGTAAAAAGGAAGTATAGGAAGCTATCTTTCTGTGACTTCAGCTTAATCTGTGAATAATAAGAAATTGATCTACGGAGATAATTTCTGAACACAAATCAAGGTTCTGAAAATCAGAAATTTAGATAGTTTTAAATCTTCTGAAACATAAATTTGGTTATATTTCCCATCACTGTGGTTATTCTATTGTCATAGCAGCTAATCTACTGCATAGTAGTAATGTTCTGTAGCATTAATAGCGATATCAACAATAACTTTCTAATATCCAAGATTTAGAATATTGTTTTCTATGCAGTTTTGTGAGATAGTAATTTTGGTTTGGGCCTTTACTATCAGACACTCTGTATCAAACAGACGACAGTATACATAGACTACACATGATTTTGCCAATTATGAAATGTTATGGAAATAGTTTTGAAATGTAATATATAAAATGTGTAAAAAAAGTGGAATATTAACAGGGTAATTCCAGAGTAAGATCTGTATACTGAGTTATACACTCTTAACTGTGTTTCTGAAGCATTAAAAAAAAAAATCAGATCTAGGAATGAGTCAAAATCTCTACCCTAGAACACACAGAACCCAGCAGCAGTTGTGTGATGAATATAAATTACCTTAAGTTAGCTTGATTTCAAAACTGATAATTACTTTGTGGTTAGAGTACCCTATTCTCATTCAGAGAATAGATGTTTTCACTTATCACCTCACAATGTGTCTTTACCTTTCCTAAAGTCTCTTCTCAGAGAACGGTTATCATGCCTACATGGAAATAATTCAGAATGAGCCCCCAATGTACTCCACAGATAGTGAGAAATCAGCTCATGAAAAAGGTAATTCTGCTAGTTCACACTAAGAGAGGTTTCCCTTGTAGTCAGACAATTGGTCATTAAGGGCCTTGTTCTACTACTATTCTGAACTGTATAAAGTGGATAGAATAGAACACTATCTGGATCATAAGATTTGTAGTGAATACGGAATGACTAAAAAAAAAAAAAAAAAANAAAAAAAAAAAAAAAAAAAGAAAAAAGTATTGCCCAGTGATAAGGTGAGAGGCAATGAGGACAAACTGAAACATGGGAAATTACACCTGAACAGACACACAAAAAAATGCTTCTTCATTATGAGACTGGCTAAACAGTGGAACAGGTAGCCCAGAAAGGTTGTGGAATCTCCATATTAAAAAGCATCTGAACACAATCTGCTCTAAGGGGCCCTGCTTGATCATGAGTTTGGACCATATAATCTGCAGAGATGCTTTCAAACACAAATATTCTGTGCTTATGTGATTTACAGCAGATGAGCCTCAAAACAATGTTTTAAAATATTCATACTCAATTTCTATATGTTTTATAGAAATATGAATCACTAGGCCCTGTTTTTATTTCCACAACTCTCTGTTCATAAAATAAATAAATAAATAAATAAATAATCAATAAGATCATACTTATATTGCCAGGTTCCTCATGGAGTAAATGTTTATCTCACCATCATAATACATGGCAAGCTAAGCAAATGATGTGCAAACAGTCAGATCTTTGTTAGTTCAATTTCCAAGCAATTTTTACAGTCTTCAGTTAAAAGCAGTACAAATTTGAAATGATATAAACATTCAATAATGAGTTATTATTACATTGCAAAGAACAAAGAAGACTTGGGTTTTTTTTCTCTTTAATGTACAGATGTATAATGTATGTTGTTATAATGCAAAAAGAACTAAATGATTTTGCCTGAATATCCAAAATAATGTGCATTTGGACTCAGATCAGACATTCGGATTTCTATTCACAGTGAAAAAAAAATATAAATATCCAATGCTAATTACAGATTTATTAAGATAAAGAAACAACAACAACAAAAAAATAAAAAAGACTGAATCACAAAAATAAGCATTTCTCAAAATATTAGCGTCTACAATAAAAATTCTGAGGATACAGTTCTGAATGTTTTGCCGCAGTCTTATACATTCATTTGAAATTCAGCTTTTAAAGAAATTAATGTCCTTTTCTTGTCTGGAGTTCATAGTGTGACAGTAATTCTTTATCCTTGTGCTTGCCATCTTGTTCACAATATTTGGCAACATTCAGAATTATGAAGTGTATGTGCTCCAAGAGAACTTTCAGCTATGTTTAATTTTTACATCTTCTTCATTTACAGGAAATGATGCGTTCACCTCATTAATCCTAAAGCATTTTATAAGTAGTGTACATATCTGTCAGACTTGCAAAACCATTATAAAAACTGTCGTCTTACTGCTGTCTGCTTGCTAATTCTCATTGCAGAGATTCAGAGAAACTAAAGACAAAACAGATAAAAGAAGATCCTCCCCAAAAAAAGACAGACAAACAAAAAGTTACAGTATAGACTGAGCTGAGAGAGCTCAGTTCTGGGTTTTATAACACTTCCCTTCTCCTCTCCCCTTACTCTACCTTAGATGATGTTCTGTTGGCCTTAGAAACTACAGACACGTTCTAGTTATTCATACAGAAATCTATCCAGAGCGGATATCTGCTACAACTCGAAATGCTGGTACTGAGTTTTGGGTTCACCCCTTTTTCAAGTATTATGAAATGAGAGATAAGTTGAGGCCTCATGCATACTTGTTTCATCAAAACTAAGTTTAATAAAAGACTCTTGATAAGATTTTTTTTCCAGAATTCAGTCCAATGTTCATTTTAATCCATTACTCAGGCTTTCATTGTCACACTACTGCCAAGCACACTAAATTTTTTGTTCCATTTTGCATTCAGCCCTTTCAAGTTCATCTTCATCATGTCCTTATCAATTTAAATACTCCTCTTGTCTGTCTAGTCTAATATCTATAATATCATTTCCAATAAGTGCTACTTTTTTATCTTAAATATGTAGCTATCATGTGAGTTTTTTTTCAATTATATCATTTAGTTTTAAGATGAAGGTAAGCTCAGTTTTTCTCATCTAGCCGTCTAATATTCCACTTTCACCTCAGATATATAGCCCTCATTTGAAAAAAAAAATATGAAACATAGGTAATTATGAATCTTATGCTATATAGAAGTAATCTGGCCTTTCTCTGAAGGTACACTTTGCTACTTTTTACTTATCTTTTTTTCCTCTACAACCATAATGAGACTTTTCATTTCACTGGTGCCAATCTGAATATTTGATGCAAAGTTACAGAGTTGTTGCAAATTGCAGTGGTTTTAAAAATAGATGTCAATAATTAGCTGGTTTGACTAAGTTTACATTTGAAAATTAGGCATGTAAAGTGTAAGCTGAGCATTTAATCTGACCTGTTTCAACACTGGCTTTAGGAGCAGATGAATCTCTATCATTTGATGTCTTTTCTGATGTTTCAGTGTCTATAACACAAGATAACGAAAGCGTTAAGCGACTAGCTGCTATTCAGGTACCTAACTTCAGGTCCAAAATTAAGGTGAATCTTAGAGGTCTGGTTACACTGGAATGTTACACTAATGACTCACTCACTAAATAATTAAAATTATTTTAAATTTGTTTTAAAGTGCCTAGAGCGTCTAACTGATCTGTGCTCCTTCCATATGGAAAGAAGGAATTGCCAGAGTTCTTCCTACCTCTTTCATGACTACCTCGATTCTACTTGATCTTACCCCTGCCTGCAAGAGGGCATATGCTCTTTGACATCTCAGCTTGCTTATGCACTCATTTAAAAAAAAAAAAANAAAAAAAAAAAAAAAGAGCACAATAGAAGTTTTACAGTTTTTATTAGGATAACCACCATACACATTGGCATTTAATTAAAAGTCCACATACCTCTGGACTTTTTGGACAAAGAATTTTTAAGTACTGGAGAAGTACCATTTCTATTAATTATCATGGTGGAACCTATAGAATGAATAACATAGTACAAACACATTAGCAATGTATAATAATATAGAATCATATGCAATATTATGTACTAACATATAGATATAATACTAAATTTTAATTTTAATTTTATTAAATATATAAATGTAATAAATATATTATTTTAATATTTTAATATTTTAATAAATATATCAAATTTATTTTATAGAGGAACAGTATAAAATAACAATTGCATTTCTGCTACTATTATCTTAACTGATGAGATTTGCTTGCATGAGCTGAAGAGATTTGATGAAATTTGTTTTTTTTTCTCAAGAAATTTGTGTGGCAAAACAGCATTGCTGAGTGACAGCAGTACATTTCTTGCAGTCTGATGATTTTGATTATCAGTTTAAGGGCAAAACATCTGATGAGTCAAATGGCAGCCGAGAAAGAGGTATTGATTTTGATGAGAAGGAAGAAAATATGGTGTTATATGTGAAGAGATTGCATCCAAATAATATCATTTGTTTAATAGATAGAATTAAACTAGCACTCAGTAGATAAGGTTTATTATCTCAGGAGGTTAGGGCAGACATGAAAATTACAGTGAAACTGTGTGACTCACTTTTCTGCTTTGTTGTATAAATTTAATCACAGAAATTTAAACATTAATAAATAAAATTGTTATACTTTGAATAAACCAGACCGTACCAGCTTAATTGTGTTTACTTTTGTTTTGATGCTAAGAATGAATGAAAAATGAATATAATTAAATTTATGATTATGGTAAAGACATACCAGATGTCATGGTAGACGCTGTTCTGTTTACCAAGTTCACATTATCGAGAAGAGGAACTCACTGCAGGCTTTTCTTCATTGCATGGGACCAGCCAAGGAAATGGAGAACTAATTTAGACTGTCAGGTGGAGGTCACCAACAAAACAGTCTTCTTTATTTGCTTTTCTTAAATATTACACAGTATAATGAAAAATATCACAACATATGATCATTTTATCTTTAAATCATACATTTCTAGGATTTTAGTGAGGATATTCATGCTCTAAAAATATTAGAATAAGTATTCTATTACCTTACTGTATCAAAATCAGCACAAAAATGCCTGTAGATCACTGAATCTGCTTATTTTTATATTTCTTTAGATTTTCTTTTGTCACATATCTTTTATTCACAATATTACTTTAATAGGGATCATCATATTCCAGCCTGCACGAAACCAAATTTGCAGAAAATTCAAGAAAATGCTACTTATAAATTTTGTACCTATTTTTTATTCAATTATTTTTACAATTGCTTTCACTGTGATGACAAGTATGAACTTTAACATTTTTCTTTAAATAATTTATTTCTTCCAACTCTGACAAGGCATGGCATATGAAAGGTTGCTTGTAGCTTTCTCATGGTGAATCAGGCAATTAGTAGCTTTGTGTTTTGTGCTTTGAACTGGAAGCTGTCTACAATCTCTCAAATCTTTGGATGTCATAGTCAGACAACCTGAGTTTCTAAAATTAACTTTCCCTGGTGCTTTCTCTGTCAAATAGTTAACTACACTGGCAGAATAGTGAGAGGATTGGTTATTTAGGTTTTTTGAATTGTGCCTCTCTGAATTACCTTGCCACAAACTCCCTAATGTTTTGGCAGATAAATAAAGCACTATATATGACATGGAAATCCAATGGACCTTGCATTCTCTCTCCCTCTACTGGTATTGGACTGACTAGTTTCTTTGATGTTTTATGCTTTAACTGCCTTATTTATGTACCTGTTAGAATTAGTTCTTATCAATGAATTCAAGTGAGATTCCTTTTATGTAGCCAGTGAGATCCAATGTGACACAATTTTTTTCTGTATCATTCCACCCTGACTTTTCTGTTTGTTTTCTTCCTTGTTTGTTTAGTTTAAGTTGCACTGAGAATTATAATTTATACCAGTCCTCAAGCAATTGCTTTAGTTTAATGTTAGTTTCAAAATCTCAGTGCTCACACTGAGATTTCTATTAAGACTTAAATATATGATGCAGCAAAGAATAGTTATCTTCCCAATTACATCAAGCTTCCAAATAACAGAGCAGAGCATAATAGAGTGTTTAAGCTTATAGATTTTGATATATAGAGCAACACTATTTTCTCAAGGAGCAGCAAAAATCAATAATTGAACCAATGCAATTATCATTTAGCTGATGAGATTTGTTTATTTTCTCAGAAAATTTGTGTAGCAAATGAAACTGTTCTTGATGGAAATATGTTTTTAATGGAAACAGTAGTTCTCCATCTATTTCTTTGTGGTAAGGAAGTGCTCCTTTTTTTTTCTTTTTTTTTGTTTTTAATGGAAACAGTAGTTCTCCATCTATTTCTTTGTGGTAAGGAAGTGCTCCTTTTTTTTTTCTTTTTTTCTTTTTTTTTTTTTTTTAAGGAACAATTTGCTTATTCTTTTGACTACAGTTCACTAAGTTAAAAGGAAAGGTTTCTTCTTGCAAGTCACTGATGAAATCC
The DNA here is from genome assembly GCA_013398315.1 of Nothoprocta pentlandii. Taxonomy (NCBI): domain Eukaryota; kingdom Metazoa; phylum Chordata; class Aves; order Tinamiformes; family Tinamidae; genus Nothoprocta; species Nothoprocta pentlandii. The sequence continues at coordinate 86,121 of VZSG01000272.1, read as the reverse complement.
CACCTCATCATACTGCATTCAAGGTGTTTGAAGAAATGCCAGAGGGTAAGATCAGTGTCCATTACTTTCTTGTAGTACTTCAACTCTTAACAAACAAAAATGATTAAAGGAGTGGAAGGTAATGGATGAAAATGTAAATATGTGTATGTGTGTGTGTATGTGCATATATATATGAATTTATGAAAACTATTCCTAATTGTCTCAGGGAAAGGTCATATATATGTATATGAATATACATAGAATACTGTTTTCTCTAGCAATGTAAAAATATAAACATATATGCATATATAAGTTCACAATATCTTCTTTTTCTTTTTTTTTCTTTTTTTTTTTTTTTTTTTTAAAATATACTTTACTATTCAAAATGTAACATCTGAAAAGATTAATGCCACAGGTGAAAAGCAACTTCTGCTGAAATTTTATTTCAAATTTCAAACCTCTCATGATGGGATTGTTTCAGTTAAAGTTGATGAGAGGTTACACTGATGAAGCTACTCCAGTGTTCATTGGCATTCACCTTTATAATGATGCTAGAAGACAGAATATGTCTTAGGGAGAGGACAGAACATAGCTGCTATTTGATAACTACTATATCATAGCTCAAGACTATGTAAATGTGTTTCAAGATCAGCTGAAAGACTTAGAAATCCCAGTTCAGAGACCTCTCTTAGAAATAGGTATCTGTCTCCTCTCTTTTCATAGAACTGCAAGAGGAAGAAAGGTTTCTTTTATATGGTAATTTAAATTTAAAATTAAATTGCTTTGTATATGAAGACATCTAGACATCTGTAAAAAATTATATTCATCCCCTACTCTCTCAAAAAAAGGAAACAATACATTTTATTCTTTGTAGTGGACCTCTTACACAGTTTTTCTTCTTATGCTTTTTGCCCCAAGAAGTACTTTTTGGCCAATAGATTTCAACAAGAAGGGGAGAAAGTGTCCCTCTCTTCAGTACAGCCTCCATGTTTGTGGCATTGGGGATAAGCCATTCTTTTGGGAGAGGGAAAAGGATAATTTTGAATCTTATCAGGCAGAAGATAGGATTGCTGTCAAAAACTTGACATATGCTCTTACCACTGCAGCATTGTGTGTACTAGAGTACACTGTGTACGGAGCTTGGATACATGATCACTACTCTCTCCTCCCATTTTCTGAGATTTAGAAGGAGTTGGCACATATGGCAATGAGAAATCCTGAGAGAAATCCTGTGTGACTATGAGATATCCCAGCCAGTGGATATGTTCTGAAAATACCTGCTCAGGAAAAATAGGCAGAAGTCTGCCTAATCTCCAGATTCGATTTAGGAATGTGTCTGTAAAGTCTGAAACAAATCTATGTATACCCAGAGGTGGAAAACAGGCAATATTAAAAAAAAAAAAAAAAAAAAAAAGACATAACAATTAAGTTCAGAAGCCTTGCAAAACTGGAAGCAGCTGGTCAGATTTTGAGGACTTGAATCCAGATTTCTATGAAATTTGTTTAACCAAGTCATTTCCTTGTGAAAATGCAGTGGCTGAATAACCCTGTACATTGTTGTAAAGGTGAACATATTCTAGACAATGCAGGTCATGGGCACTGTGACAAAATGAGCAGCCTGTGATTGATGGGCATCATCTTGGTTCCTGAGTAAAGGGAGTAATAGTAAGCATAGGGAGAGATGGCTGAATTGCCTGAGTGCATCTACAACAAGAAGCAGGACTATACCCTGCCAGGCACCGAGTCCCTTGCATTTATTCCGGATGGAGCAGCAACAGCTCCATCCGGAGCTTTCCCTGCAAATTGGACTATGCAGAAGTGAGCAGATGGACAGAGCATGTACGTGATGGTCTGGACACCTCCAAATCACCAGACATGAGCTGCACACTTGTGCGCTGGCTGTTTCCCTGGGTTTTCTGGGCTTGAGGCAGCCAGTCTGAAGTCCTGTTCCAATGGAGGTATGTGGAATTCAAAAATCCCAGATAAATGATCCCATTCCCACATTATTTAACAAAAAGGAAGTTGGAGAATAAACACAGAAGACAGTGTTAATAGCCTAGCTAAAGCTTGATGAAAGCCTCTTCAGTTTCCTGGCAAATGTCACAGATCTGTCTATTAGGCAATTAAATCCTTTTAACACTACACAAAGAACTAAAGCTAAACTAACTCCATCAGAGTTTCACTAAAAGGTAAAATAGAACAAAGTCAAAAATAGAATAATACTACATGTAAAAGCTGATGTTTGTGAATGTTGTAGAGACAGTGAGAAAAAGCAGATTTGCAGAAGCCCATAGAAGTCAATCACTGAGCACCATTGACATTTTTATTCTTTCTGAAGCTTTGTTAAAATGTACATTTGATCTTCCTGGGAAATATGAGACTGTGAACACCTGAAAAGAATGTTTCCTGAAATAAGATTTTCAGTTTGCTTACTGAGTTTTGTGATATCTTAATGGTGTTCAAAGTATATTATATTAAGCATATACATTTACCAGAAATTATGTTTTTAAAAAGTAAATGTTAATGGAACTGATTTTTAACTCACTGAAAATTTGCAAAGAAAATCTGACTTCAAAGGTAGCATTTATTCAACTATAGTACAGAAGCAACTTCCTAAGTATCCAAACAAAACCATAACACAAGGATGCAATAGCGAGCACCCCTCGCCCTCCATGTCACCTCAAATCTGACCAGACCACCTGAAAATCGATATCCTGGTGCTTATGACTTTGTGGGCATGAGTGTGAGCAGAGGATGCTGGGTTTAATCACCACCTTCTAACACCTTTGCACTGAGCTTTACCATGTTATTATCTGCACTCTGAGCAGCACAGCCCATTATTTTCACAAGGTTGAGAGGCACCACCTAAATGCTATCTGATCCTCCCAAAACCAAAACAGTTAGGCGTACCCTGGGCACGACAAAATATTGAGGCTACTCCAAAATAAGCTGTTGTTTATATTAAAACGGTATGTGCAATATTATATATATATTATATACTGAGAAACTGAGAAAATAAATGAAAACTCTAGAACTGGAATGAACATAGGAATTTAAGTGCAGTGATCTTAATCCAAAGATTAGAAAATTATATGAGAAAAAAAAAATTAGAGGTCTAGTCCCTGCTCAAATGATTTTTGCATTTTATTTTTAACTAGTATAGTGAAGATGAACCATGCTGCAGAACTCCTCCTTTCCAGTCAAGTTTCCTGGTAATGTAACAAGCATTCATCTACTTCATGAAATCCAAGACTGCTATGGAAAAGAGCAGTATGTGGGAATATGCTCAAGGGTGTTTAAGGAACTAAGGAACTAAGGAAGTTTAAGGAACTATCACTATTACAGTGATATGATTTTAACTCTGGACACTCAAAAGAAGACAGGATTACACATTATTGTCTCATTATAACCAAAGATTGAATGTGGACTTGAAATGAAATCCTACAACAAATGGTTTGTCCTATTTACCAGTTGCATTTGAATAAGCATGGAATATGAGTGAAATTACTTGTTTTGTTTTCAGAACCGTAATCTAAATAACATGTTTTGCTAAAAGTAGACAAAGTATTTTACAATAATATCTGGGAAATTAGCTTTGATGAAGGAAAGGTAGTTGCTGCCTTTATGCACTGAAAAAGTGCATATATGTTAGGAGGCAAAAGTTTTGTTTCAAGTCAAGGCTTAAAATCCTCTTTGCTGTGTCTCTAGGATCCTGGGATCTTCTACAGATGCCATCCACAGATGTACTCCACCAGTTAGTTGTTTCAAAGGTGGTGACTGACTGGATTAAATCAAACTTCTAGATCTATCCCAGAACACTTCTTTTGCCACATCAACTACAAAAAAAGTTTAAATTAAAAGGACAGGCCAAGGAGTGGTTAGAGGAACATCTGCAAAACTGAACAAAAGCTTCTGTATGTAGCTGACTACTCTTGATTCGTTGTTGATTCTGTTGATAGAGCTCAGTGAAAAGTCTCCTTACATCTTTTTCACACATTACTATTCATCACCTCTTTAGTTCTTTGAATGCAACTCTTCCCTGTTCTGGACTTTAACCGAACTACTGAAATCATCGAGGTATTTCAAATCCCTAAACTGTAGTCCTTGAGTATGAACTTGTAATGTGGGCTAGGAACAAAAGGGATGGAAGCTTCTTAAGCCTGATACATATATGAGCCTTCATTTCTGTGTGGTTTGAGTGCAACCATGAAAATTTTAGCACTGATCTAGAAATGATCAGATTGTCTGAGACAAAACATAATGTTAACAGAAAAGATATTTTATCAAATTAAAGAAAATGGGACCCATTTGTGGAAAGATAGCTAGCTTCTAAGTCTGTTAAAGTGTTTTACCTGTGTAGAGTAGCCACCAAATTGACCACAAAGAGCATAGTTGTTTAAGCTATGGTGGTGAAGACTGCAGCTAACCATGCACTTCCTTCCTTTCTTCAGCACGATGTTGGAGGATTATTTTGCAGGTGGACAGAATTGATCATTCAGATATCTTGCAGTGGATTTTTATGCATGCAATCATTGACTTATTAAGAATAGGGAGACATTTACTCTTATTGCTTGTGCCTAGTCTTGTACCACACCCTACATAATTTGTATGCAATAATTGGTAATCTATAATCTTGATATTTAATTTATAATCTGTCTATTGTCTCTAATCTACACCTGGCACCTTCCTTCTCTTCTTCCGCTAACGTCATAAATGGACTGTGGAGTGAACACTCGTATTTCAATAACTCACATCTCCAACAATTACAGGCTTCTTTTCATTATATCAGTCTTACTAAATACATTTTTTAAGAAATGGTTTCCAGGTAGCTGCAACTGCATGATTACATCATCAGATAATGATGCATAAATAGTAAAAACAATAATAAAATCATAAAAAAAATCAAAACTTCTGATTTGTAAACTCATAATTTTTTATCTTACTGAAGGATACTTAAGATAATCAGATACTTGTTCATTTGAGCTGAATTATCAAAGAATGGTATAAAATTAGAAATAAGTAGTACACTATGGAAGCTCTTAGCAACACTTTTTAAATCACCCATTAAATGAAGATATTGCAATGAAGAACTCTAATAATAAATGAAATCTCCACAGGAATCTCAAGTGAGTCTTTTAATATCAGTGTTATAAAGAAATAGTAATCAAATGCTTGATGATGAGGCACTTAAAGTACTACCTAGCTTTAATAAATTAATTCTAAACATTTAATTTTAATTGAAGTGGAACCAGATGCTTTCATTTAAGACTATGCACTAACAGTATAGTAAATTATTACATTCTGGTTTAATGAGTTACATTGTTTTATTAGGAAATACTTTTTTTAACTTGAGAAACTACTAAAAATATACCTAATTATGGTCCTAATCAAAGATGCCATTCCTAGGAATGCTTCTCTAAAATAGAATTTATGGTGAAGAAATATTTCTGATCATACAGATTGTACTAAGTGCTTTTGCTTTGTTTATGTTGTGTTGCTTTGTTTTGTTTTGTTTTTCTCATAAGTTAAAACTACAGTTCTAGGTTTTCTGGTGGATACCAAAAGAAAAAAATAAATTAAGGGTAGATTATTAGAAAAAAAAAAATAGTTTACTAAGCATTATTTATAAACTAAAAATATAACAGTAATAAAGTCAGAGAGGTGAAAAAAATGTATAAAAGTATTCAATTGTAAAGCATGTTTACAAAAGGTGAATTTATTAATGTTGAGTAGAATTTTAATCTCTTTGTTCTAAAGCTATGAATAAGTCTACAAAGGAGTGGATGACTGGTCAAGGTGAGTAAGTTCTAAGAATGTGGGCCATCATTGCTATTGTTTGTTAAGACAATAAGACAATGCATAGTACATTCTTTCTTAAAATTCCTAAATATTTTATATGAATTATTTATGATATTTAGCATAAGTAGATGATTCATTGCTGAATATTCAAAATTGAATGGATTTTATGAACTCAGTGTTATTGAAAGTGGTTTCAGTCTAACAATGACTAGAATATTTATACTTCAGATATCCAAATTGCTTTTTCCTGGCCCAAGTTTGTTTCTCCTCTTGTCTGAATTATCAGACATTTGTGAACTCAAAATTATATGTACTAATTTCACTATATAGGGAGAGCCATACCTCTAAATACATTTGCTATCAATAAAATATATTATACATAGATGTGTATTTCTCTCCAAGATTAATTTCTTTAGGACTCCCAAAAAATGTCTTTAGATTTCAAGTAATAAAAATGTGCTTAAGTTTAAAGAAAATAGTTTAGTGGGCATTCAAATAGCAAGAATTGTATTTTTTTTAAAAAAGTCAGATTTCCCTAGGTCTAACAAATCAATTAAACCACTGCTGAATAGATTGGGTCTCTTAAGGAGGAACTAATACCCAGATAGGCTATATTTAATAAGCCAAATATATAAAACTAGTGATTCCATGTCCTCAAAGGTTGTGACCTTTGAAGGACATAATCGTGGAGCAAATCCATTCTGTAAGAATTATTTTTAGCATATTGGCTTGAGTTTCCACCCCAGAGCAGGCATAGTCCTTATAAAAACTTTTCTATCCCCAGATGGCATCTAGATATAGCCAAAATCCATGGTCAGATCAGACATGAAATACTCTTGAGTTCCACATTATATACAAAGTAAGGGAAAAGAGACTTAATGTAGTGATACTCACCTAGATAGGAGATGCCTTGCAAGTCATCAGTAGAAACATACGGGAAAAGATTCATATCCCCTACACTGATATGCCTATGTTACAGCACAAGTGCCATAGAACTATAGGCAATTATGGAAGATCTCAATCATGCCACCAATTGATAAATTTCTCATGATTGATTGCAGAGGTCACATAGTGTGGATAAAAATACTTTTTTTCTTAAGTGTCTTAAATCTGAACTTAGATGGCATGAATCTTGCTCTTCAATACTCTCTCCCTCAGCCCTTAAAAAAATATATATTTTTTACTTCAACAAAGGTACTTGCACTATTTTCAAGGTAGCAAATAACATGAACCACGATGTTGTGTCTTTATTTATATTTTACCTTCTTTCTGCTGTGAATACACCCAGATCTCATAAAATGATTCCCTGTTTACCTTCACTTCACAGAGCAGAAAATTACCTTCTGTTATTTAGTGAGAAAGTATTTCTTCCTCTAGCAGCTTGGAACATACTGCTGTTCAAGAGGAAACACTTCCCATCCCAGCTTTGCTCTTTTATTCATTTCTGATATGTCTTGAAACACAATGTACACAATGAATAAGTTACTGCTATGAAAAGACTGCTTAGCAAACAGAAAAAAAAAAAAAAAAAAAAAAAAAAA
>VZSG01000272.1:62807-78632 GCA_013398315.1 Nothoprocta pentlandii | reverse complement strand
TTGTGTTTTTTTTTTTTTTTTTTTTTGCTGTGTGTGTGTTTGTTTGTTTGTTTCTCCATTTTTGTTTGTTTTTGTTTGTTTGTTTTTCCATTCAGACAACTAAAATACATTTAAAAAGCTGTTCCTTAAAGCAAAAACCTTTAATCTCCACTTACCAGAATAATTTCTTCCTATTTTTATAGTGTTTTACATACAGCTATTCGTATTTCTGTCTTTTTAACTGACATTGGTACATCATACAAAAGCAAAATCCTTAATAGGTTAGTGACTAAGATGTTCCCACAAACAAGATTTTTTTGGCCAGTGTTACTCCTTTACCATTCATGCATACCCTGTGACTAGAAACTCACTTGTTCTCCAAGGTTTCCTCCCTCTTTGCAGCTGTCCAGAAATTCCAGAAGCTATGGCTCAAACACATATGTCCTAAGCTGTAATTTTCCCTGTGCATGGGAGATCAGATTTATTCCTTATGAAATGAAACCATGACTTTAAAATACTGTCTAAAAAGGATGAGTCAGCATGCAAATGACTGACACATTTCAATACAGAAATTTATTTTACCTACATCAGTCCTCCCATGCTACTCTCCTTGCCTCCTACTCCTCCAGTGTCTTTTACCTTCTATAATTAATAGGAAATAGATAATTATATAGGGGGGAAAATGCTTATCTAAATAGAATTAAATAGTGGGAAATATCTGTTAGAAGTCAGGCTTAGAAACGCTTGGTTTTCCCAATTTTTGATCTCCGATTAATCAAAAAAAAAAAACAAATATGAGGGAAACTGAAACTTACTGAGTGGCAGCAAAAGAATGCTACAACATGCACTCCAACATTTAGGCCAGTACCATGTAGGCTGAGATAAAGGAGTAGGACACCTAGGAAGCAATTATTCATCTTTACCCTGATATGCTCCCAGAGCAGTCCTTATCCCAGGTTTCCTGGATCATGTGATGTGCATCTTATGGCCCTAACTAGATGAAAATTTTGGTGTGTGATGAACAGAAAATCTAGTTGTTGTGGTCCTTTAAGCTGAATAACTTGCTTCTTATCACTGGTATTGTGAATCAGTGAGAAAATATCTCTAAGTTTCTGAAGTAGCACTTATAAAACAACAACAAAAAATACTATGTAGATATTTTAAAATATATTATGCTTCTTTATATACATTTACAATTAATTTCCCAAAGTATATGTCTTTATATATAGATATATGTAAACTGTACTAACCTAATGTAAGGTAAATCCTTTTTTCCATATGTGTTACTATCTAAATAGGAACTCTGATGATTTAGAAAGGACATCATGAAGTATTTTGTTATACTTTTCAAAGAAATAATTTGGGGAAAATGCCAAAAGCTGTTATCAATGTAGTCAGCTAGTCAGTGCAGGACCTCAACTTTACGAGAAAAGATGATTTCTTCCTTTCTTTTTTATTAGATGCGCTTTTAAAGAATAGCATAAACAAATATGTTTAGGATGCAAAGAAACTGGAGTAATCAGGAATAATCACAACATGTTTTTTGAAGACAAATGAAACCACTGAGGACTCTGGGTACATAAAAACAGAAGAGAAAGACTAGTGAGAAAGTCAGATAGCACCACAAATGCACACATTTTAACACATGCTGACCCTAATATATCTGTACAGCTTCTGACATCACATAACATTTGTTTGTTGAGGAATAGCCTCAAGGTAGTAAGTTTATACCTAATAAAAGATTTAGTCAGGTTTGATCATAGAAGAATCTTGAATAGTGAGATACTGACCTATAAACAAACTATATGAGCATCTCTCAGCACTATATCCAACATCTAAGTATCTATGCATTTGATCAAATAAAATAGGCATGCATATTTTTTAGAGCTTATTTTGGTAGCCATTAAGAAACATTTTCTCAAACAAAGTCTCAGGCCCTTCTGAAATTTTTCCAAACTCTTTTACTTTAATAGTTAATAAAACTACAGGTTACTTTAACTATATTAATAACATTACAGTAATACAGTTAATGTAATAGGTTAAGGGGATCAACATGTACTCCGAAAAGAAACTGTGAAGTACCTAATAACTCTGATGATATTTCGTTTTGAAGATGACTACTAGCAATAGAAGAAAAGTCACTCTTAATTATTCTTCCCTTCCCTTCCCTTCCCATCCTTTTCCTTTCCTTTTGCCATTCCCACTCCTGCTCATGTTTGTTTTATATGGCTTCTCATTTTATGTTCTTAGGATATACTCAGCATTAAGAAGACATCTGCATAACTTCTCCCAAGTCTCATCTGAAGCAGGAATGCCTTTCAGTATTTGGTCAATAGTCTGTCTTCTTTTTTTTTCTTTTGAGTATCTCCTTTAACTATATTCCTTTTGTTCTTCTGTTCTGCTTCATCAGTCTCACTGTTGCCCTTTTCTCTTTTTATGCTCTATTCTTAAGTGTTTTCAGTCATGACTTACAGGACTGTAAGCCGCCTTTCCCCACATTGATTAACTGGCTCCACCATGCAGAGTCAATACCTTGGAATGCATTTCTTTCTTTCCAGTCTAGACCTTTGTGTGCTTTACAAATAAATTTTGGACAGTGTTTGGAAGCTCTGTAGGTCTGAAGGGACCTATTTGCCACAGTATGAATCTCTGATGAGCTGCTCACTGACTAATCCTTACACACTTGCCCTTTCTAAAGTGAAGGCATTCTTCAGCATTTCATCTGTTGTTTGGTGAATCAAGCACAGCTGATTTTGCAACCATTGCTTTCTCTTAACAATTTCACTGACTTGCCCTGATGTTGTTTCTATGGCAACCTATAGTCACTTCAATTTGTTTGACCAGAGAACACACAATGAAGTGCATTTCAGAAATTGTAACTTAAAAAAGCAGATGACATTTTAAAACAAAAGAAACAAGCTCCAGAAAAGTGTCACCCCTACCTCCCAGCTCCTTTAATAAATAAAATATCTAAGCCTTTAGAGTTTTCATTTTCTTTATTCATTCTAATTTATTTATGAAACATATGACTTCAAAAAAGAAAGAAAAAAAACATGCAGTATAGTAACTGCTATCATATCAATATTTAAATTAAATCTGAGTACACACAAAAGTGTGCATTTATTGTTTTTTAGACTCTGGGGCTTAATCTCAAAGAACTTTAGAAACAGCAAATAAAAGCCTATTTTTCACTCTTCACTGTTTCATAATGTAATGATAGAGCCAGAATGGGCACTAAGTTTTACATAATTATTGAGAATTACTGAGTTTCACAGAATTACTGACTCAAATCATTCAGGGACTGAGGTTAAAAAGAGTTAATACAGGATGTTGACAAAAAAAAAATGCACCATTATAAGGATTTTATTTTTCTTTTGTTCATTTATGAACCACACTGGGAAATGGAATGGCACACAAAGATCTAGGACCACATTAACACAGAGTGGGAGTATGAATTAAGATTATATTACTTAAGATTAGCTTTCATGATGCAATCTCAGGTATCTCTAAATATTTTTCTGAATGTCAATGGTTCTAGCAGGAGAATAACTCCACTTGCTTTTTCACCCGTGTTTGTCTTTATCTTTCTTATAATTCCAGTGGTATTCTTCTTAGAGTCTTCACCAGTTACATGATGACTAAAACCTCATGGTCCAATGACCTTGAAATCCTCCAAGGCATACAAACTTGCTTGAGAAAAATCTTTCTTGCTTTCTTGTTTAATCTAATTTAATGTTTAACTCTTCAGTGATTCATCACAACAGAAGCAGAGATACTCAGATCTAGCAAAATAATCTGAAATCAACTGATATTTTTGAAGATTTTTGTTTAGCAGTTTTTATTTAAAATTCTTTCTGTCTCCCCAGAAAGGAATTTTTTTTTTCCATTTGGATAGTGAAAGAAAGATATGATATGAATCATAACAGAGTAAGATAAATTCTTGAAATTTTACCTACTTGTTAGATTTAAATAGGAACCACTAATGTTGAGATAGATGCATATGTGAAACAAGTATTAACAGCTCTAAGAGCTCTTCGATTAAAATTTAAGACTCATGGGGATTAGTTGCATGCTAAAGGAATTTATCTTAAATTTTGATGGCCAGATCTTCAATTACCCTGACTGTTTTCAGAACTGATTTCTAAACTCTTTTATAAATAGATTTACTATCACACTGCATATGAAATGAAACAGTTTGAGGTAAATAGATATGGAAACGGAGATGAAAGACACATTATGCAGAGAAGTTGTATGTGTCAATATTCTGAAGTGTGGCTTTGTCATTGATCTGGATAACTGCAGTGTTAGGAAAGAAGGACATATTTTATGCATCCAGATTTAGCATCTGCAGCATGTTGTTGTCTCTGTCCCTCAATACTGTGCATTAGGGAGGCTAGAGCTCCAGAAAAGAACAAAAGTCAGATAGATGATTGAAAACATTTCACAATCAATGCTTCACTATATAAATCATGTACTCTCAGCAAAGGAGTTTCTTTTTATAGTAAGAAATATAATAAAATGAAAATATAACTGAAAAAAAACAGTATTTTTGTGAAGTACATAATAGTATGTTTGAAAGAGAACATATAATGTTCAAAAAGCATTTCCCACAAATGAGATGAGCTATGTATTGTCTATTGGATTTAATGAAATCTAAGCAAAATAGGAATATCTCAAATGGCATTTAAATGATAAAAGCAAGCTAATGAATAAATTGTTCCAAATCCTTCAGGTCCAAAGCAAATTTATTAACGCAGTAGAACAAAATTAGCTCCATATAACACATGCATTTAGAAGTGAGCTGAATGTTGATGAATACCTGATCAAGTAATTCTTTTTTTTTGACACAAAAACAGAACATGACTTTATTTATTTATTTATTTATTTTTAAAAAATATGCTGAGTTTTTTTTTTTTAAGACAACTATATTTTGATAATTTTCCTATAGTAGGTAATTATTCGTCCTTAATACTTGATCCTGTATAACAAAAACCTAAATATTTTATGTGACAAAACTTAAAGTTCCTTGAAAGTTAAAGCTGGAATATAACTAAGCATTCACATTGGTTTTACACGGTAAAGTGAATTCTCTAAAACAGAATTTCATATGAATTTTACTGTGTTAGCATTTTTTTAAATAAAGTCTGCATTCCAAATTATTTTAAATACAGGGGAGAAAAATAAAGGAAGTCTGTCTTTACAAAATACTTCTAATATTATTGTAAATATCATATGTAAAAGAATAAGATTGGGTGTATTACAAGTCTAGGAAAAGAATGGAATAGCCTCTACTAATTTTGTGTACTAATACCTAATACAAGTTAATGAGAAAGTTAATTCACACTCTAACCTATCCAAGACTAGTTACTATTCAGTAACTAGTACTTAATACAAGTTAGTTGAAAAGTTAATTCACACTGTAACCCATCCAACCGGTCAGGCTCCTAGCCCTCTTCTTTTGATTCAACATGAATTATTACTAGGACAAATCGACTACTGACTTTTAATTAGAAATATTTTTCCTACCATTCCTATCTTGTAATTTACATCATAACCATGTTATAGAAGATCAGAGTAGAAGGGCATTAGAATCTCAGCTAATACATTTCCCTGTTGTGAAGTTAGATCAATGACACATAATTCCTTTTTAAAAAGACTTGCAAAACAGATGGTGAAGTCATCTTAAGAGTGCTTATCATCAGGATTCTTTCTCATACACTATTTACAATCTCCTTTCCTGCAGTTAAAGCTCATTACCTCTTGTCTTGCTTCAAAAGGACATGGACAGAAGTCCTTTGCTTTTTTTTTTTTTTTTTTTTTTTGCAAGCTTTATCATATTTGAAGACCTTATCATGTCTCTCAGCCTTCTTTCGCTTAACTAAACCACACCAACTCTTCATACGTTTCTGAGGAGATCTTGCTTCCTGATTTTTAATCACATTTTCTGAACTACTTCACACTCTTTTTCAGCTGATCCATATCTTTGTTGAAGTGTTACTCCAAAATTAGATTACTACTCCACTTGAGGTTTTTCTGTAGCAGAATACAAGATTATTTAGAATGTTTAAAAGATAAATCCTAGTTAGCAGGATTTTTTTTTCTTTTGTGGGGGTTTTGTTTGTTTGTTTTTTAGGAAGGATGATATTCTTAACTAATATTCAGTGAGCTTTTTTACAGCTCACTGTAAAGTACAAGACTTTACAGCTCACTGTAAAGTACACTGTACTTTACAGCTCACTGTAAAGTACAAGAGCTTTTTTAGTAAGGCTGATGTCATTCTTTTTTCCATGAAGCATGTTTGCAGTCCATTGTCCATTGTGCACAAGTCTGTAGCAAATTTTATAATATTTATTTAGGCTTTTCATCTAATTGATCAAATTAGATTAAGACCAATACTTTCTGAAGTACTTGTAATCCTGACTTCCCTTTATTTCCTTTTCCTTCTCCTTTCTCAGATTAGTATCTCCAGTTTTCAATAACATTACTGTGTACTGAATTAATTTATGTTAAGTACATGAGAAGTTGTCAACATTTTGTTATCATTTATCATAACTATAAAATAGCAAAAACTATAAACTTAAGGAAAAAAAATCTTGACAGTGAGGGTGACAGCACTGGAACAGGTTGCCAAGAGAGGTTGTGGAGTCTTCTTCTTTGGACATATTCAAAATTTGCTTGGATGCAATCCTGTGCCACATGCTCTAGGTGACCCTGATGTGCATGGGGGTTGGACTAGATGACCTCTAGAGCTTCCTACTAACTTTAAGGATTCTATGATTCCTAAATATGGTATTTAAAAATATCTACTTTTTATCTTCACTAACTGTAATTCTTTGTGTCTTCCTTTCTTATTTTACATGAACATGTTATAGAAATTCTTTCAGTTATCTCTTATATTATGAGCATACATTTCATGTATGTCCATGCTGCATTTCAGGTCACTAAAGAGCTCATGAATTAGCTGTTTTCTTCTTATTGCTTTCTTTTCAGCTTATAGAGTTCGCACTTGTTCCCTTAATGATATTTCTTTTAAAATTTGTCATTTTCATGAATACTTCCCTGGCTTCTCCCATTGAAGTACTTCCTTCTTGATCAGATGTGGAAAGAGTGATGTTCTCTACTGTATGTATGATTGTAAGTGATTTATTATTTATTATTGTTATTATTATCATCATTATTATTTGCCAGTTTCTTCCAATAGATTATTGGATAATCAGTAATTTGCACTTTTTTTTTTTTTTTCAAAATACGGATGTAATTCAAAATCTTTGTTATTCCTATTTGATACTATCTACCTGTATTTTATGAAAGGAATAAGAAATATATACATATATATTTCTCCTTTATTCTGAAAAGAACACAGAAATAAGTCTTTTTTCAATTTCAAGATCCCCAATTGAGGTAAATTGTCATCTTACTTCATTTAACATACTGAGTTTACTTACCTTGACAGAGAATTTAGACAATTATCCTAACTTGCTTATACTCCTTTGAGTACATCCTAGCCTAATGATAACGTATTTTATTTATAATATACATATTATAAATGTTCCAGGAGACCCAGGAGAGCTGGCTAACATTCAAGCACCACTTCCTCCAAGCTCAGGATCGGTGCATTCCTACAAGAAACAAGTCGAGTAAGGGGGGCAAGAGACCTGTATGGATGGGCAAGGAGATTTTGGGTAAACTTAATGAGAAAAAGAGAACATACATCATGTGGTAAGCCACACAGGAAGAATATAGGCACATTGTTAGAGAATGCAGGGATGCAACGAGGAAGGTCAAGGACCGTCTGGAATTAGAGTTAGCAAGGGATGTAAGAGAAAGCAGGAAGGTCTTATATAAATACAGCAGCAAGAGGAAGACTAGGGAAACTGTTAGTGCGCTGCGGAATTGGGAGGGGGCCTTGGTGACGGAGGATGCCGAGAAGACAGAGTTACTGAATGCCTTCTTTGCTTCCATCTTTACTGCTAAGGCTAATCCCCAAGAACTACAGAGCCCAGATAGAAGACAGATAAATGAGTGAGAGGAAGACTTTCTGCTGGTCCATAAGGATAGAGTTAAGGATCACTTAGGCAAACTGGCCACCCATAAATCTATGGGTCTGGATGGGAAGCAACCAAGAGTGCTGAGGGAACTGGCGGCGGTTATTAATAGCTCAGCCACTCTCCATCATCTTCAAGAGGTCATAGAGAGCAGGTGAGGTGCCGGAGGACTGGAAGAAAGCCAACATCACCACAGTCTTCAAAAACGTCAAGAGGGAGGAGTCGGGCAACTACAGTCTGGTCAGCCTCACCTCTGTCCCTTAAAAGGGCATGGAGCAGTTCATCCCACAGAGCATATCTAGGCATGTGAAGGAGAAGGAGGTGATCAGGAGTAGTCAGCATGTATTCACGAAGAAGTCATGTCTGATGAACCTGATAGTCTTCTGTGATGGGATAAGTGACTGGATAGATGATGGGAGAGACGTGGATGTTGTCTACCTTGACCTCAGCAAGGCTTTCGACACCATCTTCTGTAATATCCTCATAGGAAAGCTCCGGAAGTGTGGACTGGACAAGTGCACAGTGAGGTGGATTGAGAACTGGTGGGTGGCAGAGCTTCGAGGGTGGTAATAAATGGGGCTGAGTCCAGTTGGCCTGCGGCCAATGGTGTCCCTCAGGGGTCAGTACTGGGCCCGGTGCCGTTCAACTTGTTCATCAGTGACCTGGACGAGGGCACTGAGTGCACCCTGAGCAAATTTGCGGACAATACCGAGCTGGGTGGAGTGCCTGACACTCCAGAAGGCTGTGCTCCCGTTCAGAGGGATCTGGGCAGGCTGGAGAGTTGGGCAGAGAGGCACCTCATGAGGTTCAATAAGGACAAGTGCAGAGTCCTATACCTGGGGAGGAATAAATCCGGGCATCCGTACAGATTAGGGGTTGACCTGCTTGAGAGCAGCTTCTTGGGGAGGGACCTGGGAGTCCTGGTTGACACCAAGTTAACCATGAGGCAGCAGTGTGCCCTCGTGGCCAAGAAGGCCAAGAGGGTCCTGGTCTGCATCAGGAGGAGTGTTGCCAGCAGGTCAAGGGAGGTGATCATGCCCCTCTACTCAGCTGTGATGAGGCTGCACCTGGAATACTGTGTGTAGTTCTGGGCTCCCCAGTATAAGAGGGACGTGGAGCTTCTCAAAAGGGTCCAGCGGAAGACAACAAAGATAATGAAGGGACTGGAGCATCTCTTGTATAAGGAAAAACTGATTGAGTTGGGTCTATTTAGCTTGGAGAAGAGAAGGTTGAGAGGGGATCTTACCATGTACAAATTCCATCTGCATGTGAGGAAGATCTTCACTGTGAGGATGACAGAGTCCTGGAACAGGCTGCCCAGGGAGGTTCTGGAACCTCTTCTCATTTAGTTTTTGCCCTGACTAAATCTGTTTTGATTGCCTTATCACCCTGCTTTGCATTTCTTCCATTTCTACTTCAGCATTTTTGAGACATGAAATCCAGACTGTCCTTGTGCAAAACTGAATGAATAATACAAACCGTGTCCTACCCTTACTGCGTATCTACATTATATCTCAGGGCGATCTCACTCAGATGAAAATGTACATGTTATATTTAATAAATATATTAAATAAGAGTTTCACTATTATAACAGAACCCGGCTATGTTCTTAATAGTTATTTAACATCTAAAAAAAAAATCAAGAAGTCTTGCAATATTTATCACTGCTCACAAATCCTTGAAAACAGGCCAGAAATTAACCCCTGGGCCAGGTACACTATTTTGATTTGTTACAAAAGAATCCATATAATTATTCCTTAAGTTCTTTAAAATAAATAAAAACATGCTATTGCTTTTGTGTCTCTGTGACTATGACTAAGACAAGGACCTGTCCGCTCTTTGAACTGGAAACTCTTCTGTCAGTCCATCTAACTTCCATAGAAGTATAGTGTTATTTTGTAATATTGGTACTTTTATTGGTACTTCTAAGACACTGATATGTTGTTCATAGTAAAGACTCCTTATGAACCTTGCTTAATTCTATGAAAGTTTTAAAATAATTTTTCCATTAATCCTCATGCAGCAAAATTTTAAAATTAGAAAAAAATATTTTAATCAAAACTATAATTTTCTTTAAAAGGCTAGTATTTAGCTCATTATTTTTAAATTTCACTTTAGGAATGATCTACTTTGAGTTTTTTTGTGCTAAGTAATTTGTTTTGAGAGACGACAACTGTTAAAGCATATTTCATTGTAGATGATGCAGTATTTCATTGATTATATAGAAAAGTGTCATTTTAAAGTGAAGCAAATCTTTACATTGTAATCTGGGAACACATTTTTCCTTTTTTGTTAAGGTAATCTTTTAATGAGTGTCAGGCAAAATAGATTTTGTGCATATTTGTTATTGACTTTGGTATTTCTTGTTTTACAAAGAAACAAAGATAAGAATCTTCAAACTCCTCAGAACAGATTAAAAAGAAAAAACAACTATGAATTCATAGTTTTATATCTGGAAATATAGCAAAGATAAAATACTATAACATTCTAGATACTAGTGTACTATAAATCCTTCTCTTGAAAGTATGCACAAACATTCATAAAGAAGAAACACTTGTTATAAATTCCATTTTGTACAGAAATCTTCAAATTCTCTATATCATTTAAATGAATATATATAAAATATATGAACATACATACATATAAGCATGTATGTGCATACATATGTAACAGATATATATATCTACAGTTAAATTTTCTCTCCAAATAAAGGATTGCTTTTAGTACAGCTCTCTTCTATCAAACATTTATTCTCTAATTCTTTTTCTCTAATTCTGTTTTATCTTTTAATACAACATCAGCTGGGTAGCAAATTGTTCACTCAGTCTATTGTGTTAAAACTTCTCTAGACTTAATACAGCTCTGTTGTGGTTCTCAAAGTGTCGCTAAGGAGGACCCTCAAATGCAGCAGTGTCTATTCAGTAAATTCTAAAAGCAAAATCATTTAAGCTGGTTTCTTAATAGGTTAAAATGAAATTGTGAATATCAATAAACTGAAAAAAACTACTTTTACATAAAATGAACAGAATACGTTTTTTTCTAGACTTGTAAATTTTGGTACGATTAACTTTAATGTAAAAAAATATATATATCAATTATTGGTAATGCTGTAAGGACAGTAGGCACAGTGTCCATGCTGGAAATGTTCATAAGTGGATAACTGTTGCAATTTTATCTTCTGTGAATAGACTGACAAATATAAACTAGTCGTGTACATATTAAAACAAAAACAGAGTGTTAAAATGATCAGCAGTTTTTGATAAATCTACTTGAATATATGTCATTTACAAGAGTGCACAAGGGGTATAAAAGGCAGATGATGATATAACTTATCAAATTATTTTTGAATTTTAATAAATTTATTAGTATTAATAGACATGACCATTTTGTTTATATAAGAGCTGTTTGTAAGCCTGTTTATGTCGGGACTTATGATGTCATTACTAAATAGTGGTAGCCTTGTAACGTATAATCATTGTCTTTTTTCTAAACATTTGAAGCCAAATGAACTTGGAATTTCTTTAAAGCACTGTATAGGTTAAAGAGAATTTTTGTAAATTCAACAACAAAATGACTTGATAATGCAAGTAATGTAAAGGAGACAGAGAACTTCTCTTGCTTCTATCATAGGCAGTGAAAATTTGGAGAGTTTTGAAGATAGAGTAGACCAAATAGCAGACTGTGAAACTATAGTTGTAATTAGTTTAGGTAAAATTATATTAAATCTTTTATAGTTCTTCCTAAGTAAACTCTGACCTGCAATAATGCAAACCTTAATAGGCACTGACTAGAATAGCCTTGTGATCCAATACATTAAATTGTATGAGTTATCATCAGAAAGTCCTTCTTTCAAGAAGAAAAAATGTCTCTCTCTTAAGCTGTTCTCAGGGAATTCTTTATATAAAAAGAGACAATAATGTACTGCTTAGGAGATAACTGTAAAAAGAAATTAAATAATTTTAAGCTACTGAACACAATGGAAATGATGGCTGAGAATGCAACTCTGACTGTGTTGAGCTGTCTAATCAGAAGTAAATAATATTGGAGCTGATCGTGAATTCTGACCACTATCAGAGGGGTGATATTTAACTGATCATATTGTTTGCATATTGTGCTAATATGGATCTGTCATACTAAGCATAGTCACATGTTGTGACTCCAGTTCTTAGCATTCTGTGTCACATATTCCACATAAAGGAAATGACTATTTCGATTCATGAAGAATGTTTAATTTCTTTGAATTTTAGCTGCTTAAAGCATAAATTTAATCAGAATAATCATTCTGAATATTTGGTATTTTTTTATGTTAAAAGCTTATTAAAAAAATGAAATGAAATATTATTTTGTTTAAGATTTTATTCCTAGCTCATTCTTATTCTTATAGTTCTCTGAACAAAATTAACTACCTAGGGATATATCTATAGCCCTCAAGGTATTTGGTCATCTGTTTCCTGTTCATATGGATATCAGTAGATCTTAATGAACAGATCCACAGTATGTTTTAGTAAGGCAAACAGGGTCAGTCTTTGTTGTTTACCTCCAGGATTTGATTATGATTTTATGAGTCTACTCTACTGAGACCTCAGAGACTCACTCTGTTCTCCTGGGCCTTCCTGAATGACTAGCTTAGTCAGCACAGCATTCTTGCATAAAGACCACAGAATTTTACAGGCATCATTGCAAAAGTTGTACTTAGCAGCTGAAAGCATGTTACTTCTAGACTGAAGTACCATTTTTAAAGGCGGACTAATATGAAGTCAGTAATCAAAATAATGAAAAGAGTTGAACTATACTGTTTGCATTTAGTATGTAATATGATGCGTATTAATAATTCATTCTACCTACAGAAACTTAGTGTGATTTGAATCTCTCAGTAATTGAAGGGCCTCAAGAGAAATTCCAGAGAACAAAAGGTATGCAGATGGAGTTAGAAGGTGGCAGGAGTGGGATTCATATAGCCTAACTTTCTATAAATCAATTTCTTTCTATTAAAACATATAAACATATAAACTGGCTATCTAAAATCCTCTTATAGATAATAAAGTCTTTATTATTAAGTCTTATTATTAAAGTTAAGTCTTATTCTGTTGCAAATATCTAAGGGGTTGTTGTATACCATGTGGGTACCAGCTATTTTCAGACCTCAGTGAGAAAGATTGACCACTGAAATGATAAAGTATGGTAGGATATTTAATCCGAATATCCATATTATCACATGAAAAGATAGCGTTTTACTCCTAGGTAAAGATGGGGACACACAGGTGGCATAATCTCTGGTACCAAGTAGGGGCTGTCTATGTTACGATTAGCTGGCTGAGTCTATCTTGTGGTCAAGGGATATGTGTAGCACAGGATGAGGATGTGTCCACTCAGATTGACTATTATGTAGGTCACTAACTCCTCAATGTACAAGAGTCTTGTATGCTTGTTTTAAGATGAGACAGATTCCAGTAGGATTTAGGAGTTTACTGCTGAGAAAAGACTAAAGGGGATATAAAGACAGGGAGATGAGCCTTGGGTACCGAATATCTCCATGTCTGCACTGGAGAGAGAACAAATCCCTTTTGTGACTACTTCCCACATTTTTTCTATTCTGATTTCTCCTAAGAATAACCCCTTTATATATATATATATATATATATATATATATGCCTAG
Source organism: Nothoprocta pentlandii (assembly GCA_013398315.1). Lineage (NCBI taxonomy): Eukaryota > Metazoa > Chordata > Aves > Tinamiformes > Tinamidae > Nothoprocta > Nothoprocta pentlandii. Next base: position 64,952 of record VZSG01000272.1, on the reverse strand, counting down.
AATAATATGCTAATATGCTTAAATAATACTTTTTAAAATGTGCTAATCTGAGACATTAAGCAATAAAAGAAAAAATCAAACCCAAATGAAACCAGAAAAAAACCCACAAATTTCTGCCTACCTACTTAGGTTTCTTGTCCAGATAAGACTTTAGAGAGAAATTTAATAGCATCAAGATCATCTGGATCTCAGCTTGGTGACATGGAGAAATGGGGAAGCAAGAGCTATATACTAGAGTTATTCAGGAAAAAAAAAACCTTTATTCAGCAGTTTTTGTATTGTTTTTTATTATTATTTTGAAGTTTCTTTTTAATGGTTTAACTGAATACAAATCACTAAAGCAGAATAATATTTTGGCTTTCGGAAAGTAAGTATTTCTTACTATGTCACTACACTGATACTGACCAATTTTTATAATGCAATACCCTCCACTGTGAACAAATAAATGGGGTATGTGAAAGGTAATTAATGAATGACTTGGAAAGAATATTATATCACCATATCAGAGAGGCACAGGTCATGCCCATACTTTGCAATAGAGAGAAGTGCAGACTTCTTTAACTGGCCCTGACTGATTCAGCTCTGCATTAAGCAGCAGGATAGTCACATCAACCAGTATTCTGTTTGGACTGATTAATCACGCTAAAAGGCATATACTCTTACAGGGACTGAATCATAAAAAACATGACTACTGTTACACTGCACCACAGAGAAATGATTGATTTCTCCAGCCAGAACAAATATCTCTATCACAATATTGTATTCAATAACACTTTTTTTTTCATTTTCAGAGAGGAATTTTGCAAGGATTTGTTCTTTATTACACACAAAAAAAAAATTCAAGGAAAAATAAGTGATTTTTTTAACAATATATTTTAACAATATATTAGTAGCTACCTTAGTTAGTTATTTGTAGCAATATTTGATTACATTTTGCTTTGAAGAAAAGTGCTTCTCTAATTGCCATCTACTTGCCAGAAATATACTTCCAATAAATTTTAAGAAAGCAGAATGTTCTTACTCTTCTACCTGAAGAATTGTCACTGATGCTCATTTTTGCTTTTATCATACCAGACTCACAGAATTACAGTTTATGTTTCAGTGTTCTTATTGTCCTCTTACAACCACATGCTCAGTTCGGTGAACTCCTCTGCGAGTAAAAGAACTATGCCAGTTTATATCAACTGAGCATTCAACCATTTTTTTGCAGTCATTTTATAGCTTACCATAAAGAATTCTCACTAAATAAAACTGACCTCTCAAGTTTTGTGAAAGTGTTTTCCACTCTGGTGGCCAGATTGTGGGAGGAATTACAAATCCAAGATCTATTAATGTGATGTGAGCAACACTCCATCCTTAGGTGTTTCAAAATGAAGTAAGCTATGTAAGTGTGTACTATCTGTACCACAAAGAGAATCAGATGGCATTATTTTAAATATGTAGTTTAGACTCCAAATGTAGCAAAAGTCTAAATGAATCTCTCCAGAGATAAGTTCAGAAGACTGATCTCTTTCTTTCCTGGTTACACGAAAAGCTTAAAACAACAAATTATCTGAGATGGATAATTGTTAGGTAGCTACGTTTGTGATGTGAACATACTTCAGTTTCAAAAGCTAGATTTAGAAATTAATGCAAGAACTCTCAAACATAATTGTATTTACATGAAGTGATTCTTTTTAATTAATGAATTATTCTCAAACTCAAGGCCCATTGCCTTAAAACAGATGCTGATATGGTCACTGAAATTTAATAAAGCGCAAACATAGAAAGCGATGATAGGAATCCCAAGAGGCATCACTTGACACTTGGGGACACACAGTCCCCACTTGGGAACCCTTGCGGGTCACTTGGGGACCCATAATTTACAACTCTCTTCTTTTACCTGTAGTTAAAGGAAGTGAGAAGGCCTTCATTGATTTACTTTCTTCTTCCTCCCTTGCTTCTTCCTCCCTCTCTCTCCTCCCCACTCTCTTCTCTCTTTATCCCTCTCTCCCTCCCTCCTTTCTCATGCTCTCTCCCTTCTTTTTTCCTTTCTTGTTGCCTCTCCAGTTAACCTTTCTTTTGAATAACAGAAATAGTTACAGCAGATATTTACATTTAATTTTTTTTTTTTAATATATAATTTAAGGCTAAAGAAAATAGACC
>VZSG01000272.1:51829-61946 GCA_013398315.1 Nothoprocta pentlandii | reverse complement strand
GGCAAAAAAGCAAGGCATGGGGAGGGGAAGGAGGAGAGGCAGGAGGAAGAGAAAAGGAAAAAAAAAAGTAGAAATAACTTTGAATACAGATTTATGTATACATTTGTTGATAATTCCATTCTACTCTGTTGTTAGATAGTTTTATATTTCTTTTCTGCTTCAATTCATGTGTCATATTCATAGAGATAAAAAATAAAATCCTAAATATATGGATAGTCTCTTCTTGATATATTCAAATAATTGACATCAGTATAAAGGGACCTGCATAGTCATCAGAAGGAGAAAAGGCTATTTTTAGGGGTCATTTCTTTATTTATTTACTTACACAAAAATATTACCACATTCTTTACCACAACCTAAAAATTCTCAGTACAGTTCAGGAGTGAGGATTCAAAAATACTTTGCAGTGAAATTGCTTGAGTTGAAATTGGCTGAGCCCACTGGTTTATCCAGAGTGGATGCTGGGACTCCTGCATTAGTTATTACAATGTCATCACATTATTTAGGTGTCATGGGATCTTTTTCCTGCTCTATCCCTGTAAGAATGACAAGAACAATTCAGCAAAAGGAAAGCAAAATAGTAATTTATATATCATGCTGTCCTTGAAGGCCTCCTGTAATGGTGTGTACAATGGTTTGTATATATTCAAGTGATGCAAAGGTATTATGATAACAACATTATCCAGCTCTTACAAATGAGTAAGGACAGCAAGGAATATTTTTACTTTTAGTCCTAGCAGAGAAGCAGTGCAAATGAGGTATATAATGTTAATTTACATAGATCATTCTCAGTGCTGGCAGAGTGCTGATGTTGGTATTATGATTTGCAGCAACTTAATGTTGGAGCAAAAGAGCTGTCATAACTTCAGTCATCTAAATTGCAATCAAGGCTGCTAAAGTGCACAGTCAGGAAGATGCAAATGCAACTTTTGGCCCTCTTCCTCTGAGTCATGCTACTTATTCTTTATTGCTTGAAAACAACTGGAATTTCCAATCTGTATTTCTTTGCTCATGATGAGCATACCTAATTATATAGGTACCCTATTGTATTTAATAGTATTTTTAATAGTACTCAAATAAAATGAAATAGCTTCCAATAATATCCTTAACACAAAATCAGTGATATACAATTTAGAAAGAAGGTCTATATGGAGAACGCCAGATTAGCCAGATTACAGAGCTTGAAGGGTTGTGCTCAGTGTTATGAATTTAAATTGCTAGAAGATTACTAGTGGTGTTCTGCAGGAGTAAATATTTAATATTTTTAATATTTCTATTAACATTTTTATCAATTTTTATTTTACTTATTTTTCATTATTTATAAAATATATTTATAAATTATAAATTGCATTCACTAAAATAATTTTATAATTATTAAGTATAAATAAATTATTTATTAAGATTATATTTATTATAATAAATAATTATTTTTATTTTTATTAAATTTATTAAAGTAAATTTAAATTTACTTTAATATTGTTTAATATCTTTGTTAAAAAGCTGGATGTTAAAAGAAAATGGTCTCTCAGTAAGTATGTGGACAGCACATATCAAAGGGAGTGAGCTGGCTGTTAGGACAGTTATTCAGAGGTATAAGCTGAAGAAATGGGCTGGTAGGAACCTCATGAAGTTCAGCACAGGCAAATGTGACTTCTTGCACACATGTTATGCTACCTGCTGGAGAATGACTGTCTGGAAAGAAACTTTGAAGAAAAGGACTTGGGTTCTTGGAAGACTAATTGAACACAAGTCAGGAGAATCTTGCAGGAAAGAAGGCCAACCAAACTCAGAGCTTTATCAGCCAGAATGATGCTAGCTGGCTTGCTCAGGGCAGGGACTCCTATTTTCAGCACTCATGAGACTAGTTGTTTTCTCCCCAGTACAAGAAGGACATTGACCTACTGAAATGAGTCCCCTGGAGGGCCACAGCCCTCTACAGTATAGTAAGAAGCTAGAGTACATGACATGTGAGGAGACATTGGGAGCTGGGTCAGCTCAGTCTGTAAAAAAGAGATCTAAGGGGAGATCTAATTGTTTGTCTTCTACCCAGTGGGAGAGTACAAGAGAAACAGACTCCTCTATGAGGATCACAATCCCCTTGGAATTGCACAATGTGCAGGATACCCAAGTTACAATATGGAGAATTCCAATTAGATATTGCAAGGTTTTTTTTTTTTTTTTTTTTTTTTTTTTTTTTTTTTTTTTTTTTTTTTTTTTTTTTTTTTTTTTTTTTTTTGTTCCCATCTGATTGATCAAAAACTGAGATGAGCTGTACTGAGGATCTGTGGAACATAGCTGTTTGGATAAGATCATGAGCAACATTATCTAAGTTGATTGTACTTCGAGCAGTAAGCTGGGAAGATGACGTCCAGATGACCACTTCAATCAGGTATTTTCTACATGTTTTTTCCATGGTTTTATGAAAAGATTTAGGTTTTCATAAGCAAATCTATATGATATGAAAAAAAAAAAGATTATTTCAAGTTTAATAGTAGTTTATGCTGTTCAGTTTGAAGAATTTTATGAAAAGATTATTTATACAGAAGAACATGTATTAGAGTCAACTAGAGTCAACTTCAATCCTGAGTTTGAATAAAGCATAAATAATCAATTCAGCATTCTAAAAAAAAAAAAAAATCCTTTTTATGGTACACTAATATACTGTTTTCCTGCAATATTTGAAACAATAGAAGAGTGCTCTAAAATGGCCCAGAGTTTAACAGGTTGCTTTTAAGCAATACTTACTCTCATCTATGTTGCAGTACTTTGTCAAGGCAATTGTGCCCTGCTGCTTTTACTACAGAATAATTTAAAAGGTATTTTCTGTCCATAAAATCCTGTTGAAAAGCTATAAAAATATGAAACATTGTAGTGTGTAGTTACTATGTGAAAATTTTATATCTTTTCAGATTTTATTCACAGTGACCACAAATAAAAATATAAGCTTCAGGATGGTTTTCAGAACTAGACCATAACTGAAGCATTTAAAAATGTCTGGAAAACACTGATTAAAACTCCAAAGTGGACTAAAAATAAACTCTTAGATTTACATATAAATTGTAATCCTTTTCTTCCCATTGAAAGATTTTGTCCATAGCAATTGTGAAGCTCTAAATTTTGATATTCCACAATTGTCATTTTTTGCTTGCCTTAATATTAATGTGTACAGATATGACGAGTTTTCTGTAAAGCTGCATTCTTCCCTGGTAGTGAAAGCAGTAAGAAAGCCAGTTACATACTTCATATAATACAGGCATAATTGTATTATGTTGCAATCTGAATATAACTTTTTTAACATATAACGTTTAGTTCTAAAGCTTAAGGATGTAGAAAAATGTTTGCACTACATAAATCCTTACTCTTACCCTGATATGCAGGAAAATATCAGCCAATAAATCATCTGGTATCCATTACCCAATTCAATCACATTGGCAGAGAAACTCAGCTCAACATTTTTCTAGCCAGCAGAGATCAGTACAAAATCTTTAATACTTTAAAGTTATTACTCTTAACTGCCTTATCTTAAAACTGAGATTTGCTGACTAGAGATAGCTGTGGGAAACTGAGCCAAATAAAATCAGGATGGCTATAACTCTTGCTACGAATTCTTATTTTGTTGCTTTCACCACTTGTGCAGACTGTCAGGGTCATTCACTATATTTAACTCTTTCCCAATGTTATTTACTTCAGCACATAGTTTGGGCGAGAGACTAATCTCGCACTAAAGGCCACCTTGTTACATTGTTTTTACTTCAGCATCCCGTAAAACTTTAGACAAATCGGAAAGTTTTTATCTTACTAAGTTCTGTTGCATTCAGACTGGCCAGTGACCACCAGAGCATAAATAATCATACAAGTGCACATATTTATACACCACATTTTCAGATATTTTTCACTGATGGCAATAAAAAGTAATTTCTCAGTCAGTGGAACCTCTGAAGCATAGAGAATGGGAAATTTCATTGCAAAGTCCTTGAAGTAAATGGAAAAATTCCTGTTGTCTTCAAAGAGAAATGGCACTTGGCTTAGAATATAAGAAATTCCTGGTTCAGATGTCTTGAGTTCTCAACCTCCAAAGTCATTTAAACTTCAAAGTCAGATAGTTTTGCCACTGCTCAGAGGTTTTGATCAACACTTCTTTACTGTGACTGAGCAGGATTATGAAACATTATTAAATGGTTCACAGAGTACTTTTGCCAAGTCTTGAAACTGAGTTCCCACTTGACACCAGAGTCAAAGTCATTAACACTGATAGGAGTTATCCACTAATGACAATTGTTTTTGGTTCAGGTCTTGGAAGAAAGACTGAGGAATCTTTGTTTGTTTGTTTTGTGGATATCTCACATCAAAATCCTTTATCCTTTTGAAAACCACAAGGATTTCGGAAAAAGAAATTCACTATGTCAACACTGAAGTTCAAAATATCTATGAGTATTTTCAGCAAAATATCTAGAGTGAAGAACGTATGTATGCAAATTATGTTATAAGACACAGAATGATAAACAATGCTGTTGTCATGCAAAGGCAATGTCCCTTGGCTATTTGCTGATTCAGTAAAACATAAATTTTCACGCTGAAATAATTCTTTGAAATCATGTACTGATATTTAATCTTGCTGTTCATTGCTCTCTAGTATATTAGTTCCAGGTTGTGTAATAACATAATATTTAGCTCATTGTCTATATTCTGAACAAATTATTATAAAATTAAAATATGCACAGCAATATTTTGCAAAATTATTTTTCTTCACCTTAGAGATGCGGCAGCTAATTAAGAGTTTAATTGTCTAATGATTATGAATGACAAAAATTTACTGTTCATTCAAAAAAATCATAAGCTGACCACTTTACATTTTTGAGAAAAATATTGCCAGTTTTAATCCTGTTTGTCTTGCAGCAAAATTATGTAGGAAATGCAGAAGTATGATATATACATGATGTGATTAATGAAAAAAAAAGTTAATACTAAAGACTCTTTACTGATAATTTTTGACATTTTCCTTACGGTCTTTTAACAGAAGGTGTTTTACACTGGAATGAAACTAACACTATTGTTGTCTAGGCTACTGCTGGCTAAATGAGATAACACCTTGTTGGCAATGCAGAGAAATTAGATTCCTTCTAACTTCAGTCAGATTCCCTTATAATGAGATGGCTGAGAATGGTTGTTCTCTTCAGCTAATCTTCAGCATCCTCTACAACAGTGTCTCCTGCTCAAGGAGGACCTTCATCAAACAGGTAGGTATTTATCGTAACTTTAATCTATTTTTTTTCAGTGTTGTTTAGAATAATACTCAAATTTTGCTATCCAAGAGAAACCTAAGTATGTGGATCTTTAATTTATAGGTTTCTCCATCCTTCTACAATTTTGTGTATAAAACTAGGTCAATCACAGCATGAAGTTCTTAAATACAAAAATCAAATAGTGGAGACATTAGGCACAAAAGTACCTGTATACTTCTAAACATTAAGAAATCAGCTTTTGAAATATTACTTTTAAGTTTATATCCTGAAATAGAACAAAGAAGGAGCCTAATTGTGCTTTCTTGTCTCTTACAAAACAGCTCATTATAACATAATTTTCTCAGCAGAAAATTATATGGTGGTTACCATATTTAATTGTGTGCTTCTCCAAGCATGCTTTATTTTGAGGAAATTCTCTTGCATTGCAATAAAATCATTCTAAATAGTACACTTGATTAATTTTTTATAGCTAAAGCAAAGTCTGGAGTTTATATTGTATGCTGCATATTCTTTAACCCTTTAATAGTTTAATGTATGTTGTTAATATTCTTTAACAAATTCAATTTGTTCTGTAAGCAGAAGTTGTTTATGTAACTGATTAACCAGAATCAAATTAGGTCATTCTCTATTGACACAATTTGGAGAAGTAATTGGTTTCTTTAATTAGTAACTATAAAAACTGGAACAAAATCAGCTCTGAGAGAGTACAGGCTGTGCCATTAACTAGTAAAGTTTTGGATCTCTTGGGGGAAGTGTTGCAAATTGTAAACTACAAAGTTGATTAAAAATCTATCAGTTTCTGTCTTCTTGCTGAGAAATGTATTTCTTATAACCAATCATACAAAAGTGCAATAACATTATTTATCATCAGACACAGAAAATAATGTTGTGAAAAGCAATGCTTTGGAAGCTTTTTTTCAGAGAATAGAAATGAGAATTATACTCTTCTCTTAACTGCAACTGAACAGATATAGCATATTTGACTGCTCACTGATCACATTGTGTTTCCCCTTCAAACAGATCTGCCTATAGCTAATTAATTGATAAGAAGTAAGAAAAAGCAGAGAATTTTAAATCTGAAAAAAATATGCATTATTATAAATGAAATAAAATACTGTGGCATTTCTGTGGCATTTGTCTTCCGCTCCCAGTATATTCATCTATCTGTATTGAGCCAACCCATTTTAAACAAGGATAATTGGAATGACTTGTAATTCCCATGTTAGAAGTCATTGATTGTAAACTGGTATATCTGTATATGTATATTTTTAAATCTAGATTATTTCTAATTGTTTTGATTCAGGGAATAAATTCATAAATTCCATTCTATTGGGCACAGAGAAAAAATGTAGCTAGACAGAAATATGAGTCCATAAGGAACTCTGAGATATCTTCTAAACTATAAGTAGTCCAGTAGAAAATAGAAATACATCAAAAATTGGTTTATAGTGCATTTCATATTATGTACAAGTCAGAATGTGCTAATAATTATTTCACTCTTGAATGAGAAACGCATTAGCTTTTATGAAATACAGTGAAATAAAGGAAACATCTTGACAGTAACTTTGAGACACTTCCTCTCTTTAAATATAAGTAACATGGAAAGGGCATGTCCAATATGACAAATCAAATATACTTTCAATTTGAAACCTTAGTAGATTTGTTTTATTTGTTCATTTAAGTTTGCATACAATCCTGCAAGTTACAGCTTATTTAAATCTGAAAAAAAAATCTGTATCTTTAAGAGTATACCATTCACATTCTCTTTGGCTTCTTTACATAATACTATTTTTTTTTCCATTAGTTCTGCATGAAGAAAAGGACAGAAAAATATTAATAATGCCTTTGTTATTCACTGTGTAAAAGTAATGCACACAAGCATTTCAAGTGTTTCAATGTGATAGCTGGATCTCAGTTCTGCTCATTTTTACTGCTGCTTCTGCTTCATTTCTTGTAAACATCATTATCCCTAGGTAGGAGCTTCCTGGTAATTGAAGCTCTGAGGGGATGCTGTGACACAAAGTGAGGGCAAAATGGATTGGTCACAGTCAGCACCACAGGCTCACAACAACAGGGGATATTTTTCCTTATGGTTTCATAGTTGTTAACTTTTTAATGCCATTTGTAGTTTGCACTGATAAGCAAGGCACAGGATTTCTTAAAATGGGGCGTCCAGTTGGCAGTTGACTTTTTCCCGATAGTAATAAAATATTCTTAATTGCAATAAAAAAAGCCAGTCTTGCAACATCAATTAGAAACAAAGGTTATTATGACAGAAATACTTGAAGTTACTGTTGAAAATTAGTTTTTCTTTTATTGAGATACAATAAGGAAGAAAATTTTTATGCAGTAAAATATCTTAGTAGCAAAGTAAGTTCCTTCAGTCATTGCTCTATCATAGCTTAGGTGTTTGGCGTGATATTTTCTAGGATTAGATGGGTCTGTTTAATTGTTTGGACTCAGCCTTATGACAAACTGAGTGAAATGTATTTTCAGAAATATCGGAATATATCAATTTCAATAAATGACAAGATAGCCAGATTTTCAGAAAATGTTTGAGACAATTTTAGAAACATGTTTTACTCAAGAAAATTCCTGTAGACACATGTGATAATTCCAGTTGCCTAAAGACAAACACCTAAAGACAAAATACCTTTTGAGATGCCTTACATGCTTTCCATCTGCCACTGCAAAGAATCTTGAACCCCATTTGTGTCCTGTCTTCTAACTCCCTGCAGAAGTCACAGACTCCCTAGGAAATTGTAAATACCAACACCTGTGACACATCCCTATAGTTTCCTAAAAACATTATGAAAAAAAAAAAAAAAAAGAAAGAAACAGGCTATTTCTGTTTTCTTTTTCAGTCAGCAGAGAGAAGAATTTTTAGCACTCTAGAAATAACCCTGTTATTTTATATCTAGCATCACACAGATCAAAGCAAGGACTTTTGAAAGAAATTAGAAGAACTCCACATTCAAAAAGATGTGTCAAAATAGGACCATAATAAGTCTAAAAAAAATTGTAAGAGGCGGATCCCAGTTCAAGTATTTGTTACAGCCAAAAGTGAACAAGGGTCTGGGGATGAAGTAAGTCTGGAAGTAATGAGACCCCTTCCAAGATCCTATTGATGAAGACAAAAGACTCAGATAGAGGCAGATACATGCTGCAAATCAACATCTGTCTGTAAGGCTGGTATTTCAGTCAGGTCTTCAGCACTTACAACTTAAGGAATGAGAACTGCTGGAGAAACAGAAGTTAATTTGACCAAGCACAGAAAGAGTGCCCTTTATAGTAGGTGTCATAAATGAGGCATCTAGGGTTGTGTTAGCCAGAGGAATGCTAGCTAGCCCAGGTAGTTCTATTACATTCTGCCCCCATGAGATGAGTTTATAGCTGGGAATCAGTCCATTAGGGTAAGTACAGAGGAAAGCCACCTCCATTGTCAGGGTCTAGAGTAAGTGATGTGTGAAGAGATGCTGGATCACAGAATGTTCAAGGTTGGAAGGGACCTCTAGAGATCATCTAGTCCAACCCCCCTGCTCCAGCAGGGACACCTAGAGCATGTGGCACAGGGTGGCATCCAGGCGGGTTTGGAAGACCTCCAGAGAAGGAGACTCCACAACCTCCCTGGGTAGCCTGTTCCACTGATCTGTCACCCTCACAGTAAAGAAGTTCCTCCTCACCTGGAGGTGGAACTTCCTGTGTTTCCACTTATACACATTTCCCCTTGTCCTATCATTGGCCACCACTGAGAAGAGCTTGGCCCCTTCCTCCCTACATTCTCCCTTCATGAACTTATACATGTTAATCATATCCCCTCTCAGCCTTCTCTTCTCCAAGCTGCACAGGCCCAACTGACTCAGTCTCTCCTCATACAAGAGATGTTCCATTCCCTTAATCATCTTGGTTGCTCTCCGCTGGACCCTCTCTAAGAGCTCCATGTCCCTCTTATAATGGGGAGCCCAGAACTGCACACAGTACTCTAGGTGAGGCCTCACCAGAGCTGAGGAGAGGGGCAGGATTACCTCCCTTGACCTGCTGGCAACACTCCTCCTCATGCAGGCCAGGATCCCATTGCCCTTCTTGGCCTCGAGGGCACACTGCCGACTCATGGTTTACTTGGTGTCAACCAAGACTCCCAGGTCCCGCCCCAAGGAGCTGCTTTCCAGCAGGTCAACCCCTAATCTGTACGGATGCCTGGGGTTATTCCTCGCCAGGTGCAGGACCCTGCACTCGTCCTTATTGAACCACATGAGGTGCCTCTCTGCCCAACTCTCCAGCCTGTCCAGGTCCCTCTGGTGGCAGCACAGCCCTCCGGAGTGTCGGCCACTCCACCCAGCTTGGTGTCATCTGCAAAATTGCTCAGGGTGCACTCCGTGCCCTCGTCCAAGTCACCGATGAACAAGCTGAACAGCACCGGGCCCAGTACTGTCCCTTAGGGAACACCATTGGCCTCAGGCCTCCAACTGGACTTGGCCCCATTTATCACCACCCTCTGAGCTCTGCCATCCAGCCAGCCCTCAATCCACATCACCGTGCACTCCTCCAGACCACTCTCCCAGTACTTCCGTATGAGGATATTATGGGAGACGGTGTCAAAAGCCTTGCTGAAGTCAAGGTAGACAACATCCACGGCTCTCCCCTCGTCCAGCCGGCCAGTCATCCCATCACAGAAGGCTATAAGTTTCATCAGACATGACTTCCCCTTGGTGAATCCATGCTGACTACTCCTCAACACCTTCTTCTTCATTTGCATAGAGATGCTCTCTAGGGTGAACTGCTTCATCACCTTTCCAGGGACGGTGGTGAGGCTGACCGGCCTGTAGTTGCCCAGCTCCTCCCTCTTGACCTTTTTGAAGACTGGAGTGATGTTG
>VZSG01000272.1:6788-46551 GCA_013398315.1 Nothoprocta pentlandii | reverse complement strand
AAAAAAAAAAGAAAGAAATTAGCTATGACATCATAAATCCTAGGGGCTTTTGCACTCCGACTATAACTGTCACATGTACTGTCAGCATTGTATTTGAAAAGTTTACATTCTCTATAATGTGTCTTTCTGGCATACAAGGTTGTTATCCCATTCAATCAATATAATTATATGTATTCATGGTTATATGAGATTGCTATTCTGCTTAAAGAAAACATAAGCTGCACTTCACTAGGAAAAACATTAAAGAAAATAACCAAGCAATGAAGCAATATATTTGTGAGAAACAATCTGGGAAGTACTGCTAAATACTAGAGCATTTCAAAGAATCCTTTTCAAAATATGAGCACAGAAATTGCTTTCTCTCTTTACTCATTTACTGTGGATGAACGTCAGTGTTACCAGTGGATTTTCTGCTGATATCCTTTAGTGTGTGAGTAACAGTGACAGTAACTGTGAGATCTTCCTAGAGCATTTAGTGCTGGAACAATTATATTTTGTTCAATTGCTTGAAATATTCTGGAATCCAGAAGCTCCTTTTGCTCCTTCCTAGAGACCATTCCAGAGAAACTATTCCAGAGACCAGAAAGACTATGGAGAAAATAAAAGCAAAAATAAAACAAAACTGACAAAAAAAAAATCTCCTATAGGAACTGGAAAATAATATGGAAGATGCATACTTATTTTTTCTAAAGACCACAACATTAACCCAGGCAAATTCCATGAAAATTTCAGAAAGTGAAAGGGAGAAAAATTGTAGACATAATATTCTCACAAGATAGAATCATCTTTGAATAAATAAATACTATAAATAAACTGACTTTTTAGTGGTAGAACTCTCCATTGAAAAATAGTGGATTATAATGTTATAAAAGTCTAGGAGGTCAATGCTAAAGCCCAGAACAACATCTATGAATTCATCTCAGTTTTGCCTGCAATGTAGTCAGAATTCAGCCTCAGAGAAGTTTAACAATTCTTTTATTTTCCTCGTTTCTTTAACGTTATAGAGTTTTAAATTGATTAATTTGGTGCAGATATAGAGAGTATCTTTCCAATTAAAGTAAGAACATATTTCTTCTGCCTTTTACAAAATAAAACAAAAGTCTGTAGGAATTAAAAAATCTATAAAATCAATATTAATATGAATTAAATAGATTCTGTATTTAGAGAAATGAATCTTAGTCTTTCAATAACATCATAACTCTTTACCTTACTGATTAGCTGCATTTTTCAACAGTGGGTTTAATTTACTATTTCCCAGGCTTGCCAGTAACAAACAATAATAAGTGTCATATAACTCTAGTTCAAACCAATGTTTCTTTCCAGTGATAAAGCCAGTTATTTTGTTTTACTTCAGTACCATTTTTTATGCTTAGTTTCTTGGCTAATCTTTCAATACAATTCAACATCAAACTATCAAGAATAAGTACTCTAAGATACAGCTATTTCAAAGCAAAATAGTTTCCCTTATACCACTTGTGTTTAACACAAAATTGATATAGCAATTTAGTATACAGGATACATAAGAAAAAGTTGTTGAGAATGTGAGAAATAATATATTTTTCATAATCAGTGCATATCAGGGGAGTGTTAGCTTCTAATAAGACTAACAGGACTGTAAGTCTTTATCCCGTAATCCTGCTCCTGTCCATTTGGCCACCTGTACCAAGGAGCCAAGACCATGTCTCATATGACACAGCTGCTTAGCCTTAGCTCCGACTGATGAGAAATATCTGCTAGAAAATCTGGGAAACAAAAAAAAAAGGAAAAATTTCAGTGAAAGAACTATTGAGACAAGATCATTAATAAAAAAAAAATGATTCAAGAGGGAAATACATCACAATTAGAAATCATAAAATTAAAAGAAAAAAAAAAGGAAAAAGTCTAGCCAAGAGATATCGAATCGTAAGGTCAGTTCATTGGGGTTATCAGCATTCACTGATTTTTTTTATTACGCTTACTAAATATATCATTGTAGAAAAAAATCCTGGCATATGGCATAGAATTTCCTTACAATCACATTGTATTATCTTTGATAACCTTGTTTATGGATGAAAAATAAGCCAGTATCTAGGTAATGGATAACTTTCTAATTCAGTCAATACACTGATAATAAAAAGGATTGTATATTCAGAGACGATGTAAACTCTTCACACCTAACAGTTTCTCACATTATATATATATGAGCAACAGCCTCTTTTTATAATCTACTCTATTCAAGACTATTCTTGAATGCTCTACTCTTGAATAGATTATAAAAATTCTAAGAAATGCTCAGAGAAATAAAAGCATAAGTTGAATTTATAAAGCCTTTTTTAACACATTTGTTCCCTATGAACTCATTTGCTATAAGCTCATCTTATACTACTATAATGTAAGTGCTTAATAGATAATAAATGTATATACTGTATATTTAACTTCTTAGATGAAAAAATAATTAAATTATTAAACAATTAACAATTAAATTAAGCAAGCCATTAACAATTCATGTAATGGTATTAGCACCTTTAGTACATTAGATGATAATGAGATGATAAAGAGATGATAATGAATTGGAAAAACAAGGGTTTTGTCAAGCAAGTAGTTATGTAAAAAGCATGGTTGCAAAATATTAGAAGAAAGTATTCACCAAACTTGAAGGAAATGACAACACCGTAGTGCTAAGCTCTTAAAGAATATTAATTTAAGAAATCATGTAGAACCAATGTAAAGTCAAAAAGAAGAAACAGAAGGAATCATAAAACATGGATGCAGTTTAAGCTTACAAGGCTGAGGAAAGGAAATCAAAACTAAGAAAAGAGCAAAAGTAAGCCTTCTAGGAGTGCAGTTGCTATCAAGTGGCACACTGAAAAAGCCAAAAGCAAGTGATGGATTTTAGATATAATGAGTAAGCCGCCAGACAGGCTAACAGCCAGTTCTTGGTCTCCTGATTGACTCCAGTCAAGAAGCTGACTGCAGCTCAATTGACCAGACCTGACGTGGACTGACAGCTGCCATGTTTGATGCTTCATGAAACTGAAGCCCCAAAAGACAGTCGATACACTTTTAATTTTCTTTCCCTTGTATTTCTTGCTGTGTAATAAATGCAGTCTCTGAATGAAGCTCTTTCTCCTGACTAAGATATCTAAATTATGAGTTCAGGACTCAAGGTTTTCTCTCTGTTGGACAATACAAAAGATCTCTGCCCTCTTCCCTCCCTTTACTTACATTTTTACATTACCTTAAATATCAATAAAAACACACACTCAAGGCCTCCACCAGCTGTCATATCTGAATGAAACAGTCAATGGGCTAATAAAGTAATGAAGAAATAGAGAAGAAACTAACCATTTGAAATAATATGATCATAGATTCATCTTTCCACAGGATAAAAGTTAAAAACAGAAGACAGTTTATTATATTATTATTAACAGAGAAAAAATAATAAGCAAGATGTTCAAATTTATTTTTCCCTTCCCTAACTACCAAAATATGCTCTTTTTCTCTTTTTCTCTGTCATTTTAATGACATTTCTTATTTCCACATCAATGAGATTTGATGGCAAGAGAGTCAAGCTCTAGCCAATCTCAACATCAAATATGTCCAACGATTAAAAAACAACAACAAAATTCATCAATGAAAACTATCTGTCAGATGGAATTTCACATGTGACATCTCCAGATAGATTCCACAAACTTTCTTTGTATATAAACTATGAACTCTAAAGGCCTATTGTCTTCTTATGGAAACACTGTCAATTCACGTAGAGATGTCAGCTGAAAATGCATATTTTCCAGTTAATTTAATGCTAGAAACCTAAATTAGAACCTTTTGGATTCAAAGAGAAGATTTATAACCATAGGTGTCTCCATGGACTATACTGAATTTCATATTGGGCAAACATTTGTTTAAAAGATAATATAACATTTTTCCTTTTTTCTTTTTTTTTAAGTTGTTTTGAACCAGTGTTTTCTCTGCTTCTCTATTAGTATTTAGTTAGCTTTATATTTAGAGAAATTTAGCTCTTCTTTTTAAATCCCTTGTTGCCTTTAGATGATTGTTAGCACTTATATACTTCTTACCAGAAGAGCAAAAAGAACAATTTTTTTCTGTTTTTTGAAAATTGAAAAAGGTTGCCTTTTTCTGCATGGAAATGCAAGAACAAGTCACACATGGAAATTGTGGTAATCTTCAGAAGGTTCACATATGTACAAGTATCCTCTTGATCACAACAAAGCCACACCCGCAGAATATAAGTGCTCTTGCACAAAATGGGACATTGCAAAATAGAATTACATCTAGGTTCTTCTTGTCTAAACACAAGTATTGTCATTATTATTGACTTTAAGGACTGAGAAAACATATGACCTATTCAAAATGCTGATTTAATTGTAATGCTGAAGGAAATGTCTATGCAACCATGGGATATGGAACTATACTGTTATGGAAGCTGATATGTTTTGAGAACTACAAGCTCTCTCTCTCCATCTTATTGTATATAGGAAGTATTCCTTTTGCTGTGGTGGCTTCTCCAAGTCTTTGTTGAGCTTCAAATATAGGATTAAGTGGAACAACTTTGGAATGCTGCTACCCATTGCTATTTTGGTGTAATGAGGGCATTTCCATTTATAGAGAACTCTCATCATGTTCAAGAATTGTAGTCAAACAAAAAAATGGAAAGAGGAAGGAACAGAATACCAGTAGAATGTACATCCTTACAAAATGAACACTTAAGCTCAGAATTCAGGTTTAATTCTAACAGTCTGTTCTACATGGGCAAGCCCTATTGAAATCCTAGTCAGGTGTTGCAAGTAGTTGGATTAAAACTATCAGCTTGAAACTGTATCTGTTATGCCTATGTATGTTAAAACTGCATTCAAAATAAGCACATTGTGTTGAGAAAGCTCAGAATTTCTCTTGTAGGCGTAAGTTGGGTACTGTACAGACCAAATAGAATTTTAAAAACATGTAGACAAGAGAATACACAGCCAGTTAGCTTCATTTGCTTCTGAAGTAATAGAACCAAAGATATAGATCTGATGGCTCAGTTATAGTGCTAAGTTATTCTGCAGTTACTCTGTCCTTTATTATTTCCAGAGAAACCTTATTTGAACTAAAATTCTCTTAAAAATTTTAAAGGATAACAGATTGATAACTAGATAGAGTACAATGACATTATAGCTGCTAATTAACATATTTTAATGATATAGCTGCTAATTAAGGCCTCACTCAGAAAGTTCCTCCAAACAAACAGAAGAAGTGGTTCTTTATCAATAAAATTAAGCTAAAAATATTTAGTCTCACTAAAATATTATATTAAATGAGTATACTTTATATTTTGCTTGTAATGCCTTAAAAGAAGAGAAACTCAATATATAGTAAAGAAATTAAATGCTTTATGGTTTTGAAAAACTGTGGTGACTCTCCATGGATCTACAGCTGTACAAAATTCTGGTATGTTTTTCAAAAATATAGCAAATTAATAATAATTAATAATATTTCAACTTTTGAAAAATAAATCCCTAATATCCCTTTAAAATCCCTGTAACAAAGTGACAGTTTTCAGTTTTAAAATACATGAATTAGTTTTGCACATTTTTCAAATAAAAGAAAAGTTTTCTAACTTCATCCTTGACTTTATTTAAAATTACTCATTTTGAGAAGAACTAAGTTAAGGAGCTTATGGGAGGAGGATTTGTTGTGATGCTTTATACCATACTGAATTCAAAGACCAATAGAGTCAATAGGAATCTTTCTATTACCTATAGAGAGCTTTTGATCATACTTCAAAAGCTAGCTCCCTCCCTTTAAGGTTTTTCTCTTTCAAACACCATACCTTCACTTCTCTCTAGGTCTCCATTTGCATAGTTCTTTCAGAAAATCTTGCCTGTCTTTTCTTCTTGTATTTCTGAAGGTTATATATTAAGCACAACTTACACAATTACACAACACAGCAGAGGCTACAGGAAAGCAAAAGAACAAAAACCTATTCACAGCAAGAGGCTTTGTACCTTTTCTTGTTTTTAGGACAAAAGATCCCTCTGTACTCTGTTGTTTAGTACAAGAGATACATAACCTTTATTTTTCCTGAAGCCCATCTGTGATGCGTATATCCTAACCATATATCCATGCATTAACGACAGATTTGTGAATTTTCCTGGGCTAATCTACTTGTCTGAAAAACTTTAATTGCCATTAGGAGAGAAATTGTTGCTATATAAGGTACTCACAGAGAAAGTACAAGACTTCGAAAACTTTGAAGATGTTTTAATTTTCAATTTTGGATTTCAGTAAATGTTTCAATGTAATAAAGCTGTTGTGAATGAGCACAACTTACAGATAATGTGTATGAGGACAAAAGATGGAAAATACATCACCCCAAACTGATAGCTGTCAAAATCTTGGAAGATGGAGTTCATACAAGAAAGAACTGGATGCAATTTTATCCTATTCTGAGCACATATTTTTTAATTCCTCAGACATCATAGACAGAGGCATAAACATTCTGTCCTCATCTTTAAAGGTGATGACAACAACTTTTAGTTTACTTTTGTTATTGTTGTTGTTAGAACAAGTTACTTGAGGGTGTATACTGTTACCTGCGGTTTGGGATCAAGCAGGGCAGAAAGTACTTTTAGTGAGAACTACTTTATGCATGTCTGCTGGGACTGCACTGAGACATAGGAAGAAATTGTGTGTCACATGCTGTAAGGAAAAAAAAAAAAAAAAAGTCTAATTGAAGCTCTACCCAAAATTCCAAAATGACTTTTTGCTGTACTCAATTATATGCCAATGTGCTAGCAACACAAATTTATCAGTTATTTTCACTGTCTTTCTGCCTTTACTCCACAGAGCTCAAAACACTCTTAGCAAAGAGGAAAATTTATGAGTTGGAGTGATTTTTTTTCCCAAAAACCCATCAGCAAGTTTATTTTGGACCTTGTTTGATTAGGAATGATTTGGCATTTAACTAGGATGTTTTATGAAAGTAAAGAGAGGGCACAGTACTATTACAAGTTAGGAACTCTTTTTATCAGAGCTGAATTATGCCCATTAACTTCTCTGATAGACTATATTTTTTTTTTCTTTTGAACTGTTAGTCTAACAGGTGATAGTATGTCTTTCTTCCTACTTTTTAAAATCATTAGACTAAATGTATATACATTAGTATTGGAATTATAATGCTATTTTTGAAGTAAAAATCTATTTGTTTATTTTTGTATTGGCTAGGTCTATAATTTTAAGTTCCAGACAGCATGAAATTTAGTGGAGGAGTAAGGGAAAACAAACAAACAAACATTAATAAGATGTTCCACATATATTCATGTGGCTTTCACACTGTCAAGTTAGTTAAGCACCTACTTGCCTTTAAAGATTGGGTTCTTAAATGTTTGCTGAACTAAAGGATAAAAAAGTGCAACAGGGAGGTAGAAGTGGTAATGGAAGTTTTCATACTTCCAAGAGAATATTTATCAGAGATAGGTGTTAAGAAGCAGCTTTAGCCCTTTTTTTTTTTTTTTTTTTTTTTTTTTTTTTTTTTTTTTTTTTTTTTTCTTATGCATATCTACATGCTTCATAACACTGGAAAACAAATATTTGCAATTTTTCTTATTCTACACTTTGAATTTCTCTAGGTCTGATACTAACAGTTTCTAAAAATGCATAATGTGTATTGTGATCAATCATATGAATGTATTTGCAGCTATAAAATTATTTTCTCTGTCTGTGGCATCCCTCTATTGCATACTAAACTGAGGCAGCCAAATCTGTAGCCTATTGATCTAAATAAAAGAGGGGATAGATGTCAGACTACCATTTCCTCTTGATTATGTTAACATATTCTTTTAAATAAGATCTTTAATGAGTTATTAACAGTGCTAATTATCTTTCAGTTGAACAAGCATAAATTAAACAACCATAGTTGGAAATGAAACTATGAAAGAGATATTAAATGATCAACAGTCATCTGCTTCTCTGAGAGTATTAGGATTTCAGCCTGAGATATTTATGTCATTTCATCATTTGAAAATCTATTTAGAAATCAACACTTTATAATGAATTTATGAATCAATTTATGAGAAGACTTTCAAAAACAAAAATTGAAATAATTATTTGATGTGAAATCTTGAATTCCTTTGGGGAAAAAGTCTATAAATGGAAATTTTGAATGCATCTCCTCAATTGTGATGCAGTTCACTTTTTCTTCTCTCTGTTCTGAACTCCTCACTTGAATATTCCTGAATATTGTTCTGAGCTAGCGGAGAACAATTATTATCAATTATTTTATAGATTTATGAAAAGTAAACATGCATACCATAAAAAAGCAAACACTTCAATAAATGTGTAAAGTATGCAGCACTATTGCTAGAGCAGCTAAAAGGATGTTACACCACACAAAGCAAAGCTAGATCCTTTCAAATTAAATAATCAATGATGATAAAAGTTCCAAAATTTCTTAAAGAAATGGCAAAGTGGTTGAGGAGGGAAAAATGATACATCTGATCAGTACAAAATAATCTTCGATTCTCAGGATCAAAGATATTTGTACTTCTGTAGAGGAATGAAGTTTCTCATGCAAGAGAACCCTGGAATAAAAGGTATCTTCTCCTACTCAGCTCATAAAGAGGAGTCCTGATAGAAGAAAGATCACAAAAGTCTCTTTTTCAGAAGTTTGAAAATGAAATTCAATCCATCCTCCCTCACTCTGGCAGGATAAGATCGTTATTGCTTATGAAATCACTTAATAGAAGTGTTTTATTCTTAATGATTGAGAGTTAACAAAGGCTTCTAGAGTTTGCTGCAATAACTATATTGATTTAGAAGGATAATTGGAATACAATCTAAGATTATGGGAGTGAAATAAAAGTCTCTTGTGGAAAGAAGTCTTGCAATCAGGAACATATAATGTCAATATGAGTTTCAATTTTGTGAATAAAAGCATGTTCACACTCCACCAAATTATCTACCTGTGATATAGAATTGACAAGATTTTGAACTGAAAAAAAAAAAAAAAAACATTTCAGATAAGAGGCAATGGCTTTCTCAGTAATGAAGAAAGAGATTGAAAAGAGGAAAATCTGTAAACACTATAACAAAGCTATCAAAGAAAATACCAAAGAAAAAAAATAGCTTCACCTCTATAAAATAAACAGGAGTTATTTTCCATTTGCAGGATACATTACTCACTGTTTACACTACGACTATTATTTACTTGTAATGTTCATATGAACAGAAAACTTAAGATGCTGATAAAGAAAGGAAGAGGAAAGAAAGAGAGGCTTGAAAGCTTATTACTAGAGACAGTATTCAGAATCCAAAAGTTCGCACGTCAGTCAAATCAAAAATTTTCTCTGAAAGAAAAGGTACTTCTATTAAATGAGAACTATTTCCATGCCACTTTTCAGCTTGCAGTTCTCATCCTTTTCAGATCTAGGACTGTTCATAAAGAGGTATGGGCTTCTTTCACCCCATACATACACTGAATGGAAATAGTCTTTATTTTCTTTACATCCCCAAATTTAAAATTTACTCATATATTTTTGCTTAGACACTCCAAACAGTTGACATTCAAAGTGAGATAAACCAGGCAAATTTCAATTTTTTTTAAAAAATGCTATTCATAAATAAGAACCATAAAATAATGTTTTCACCTTGCACCCTAGAGTGCTTTACGTTTTATTTAACAAAAAAGTTAGTGGGTAGTGTGTCTTTCTACCTCTTATTTAGAAGGAAGTTTAAATAGATCCTTTCAATCTAAAACTATGATGTTAATCATGTAAATACATTTATAGCATATAATTCAGAGACTATATAACATATAATTCAGAAGACTGTCAAAAAAAGTAAAAAAAAAAAAGAACAACAAAAAAAAAAGCTAATAAAGTTGGCAGACAAATTGTAGTACATTAGAAAAAGACTGTGACTAAATTCATAGACTTCAGCTGACATAAGTAGAAATTGGATGCATTTTGACTATTAGGCTTCAACTAGTGAAAAGTATATTCAAGTGTGTAATTTTTGACATGTTAAAGGACATCATTTTTGCCATGTTTAAGGACATTTTGTTGCTTCTGGTAGTCTATATACTCTCTTCAACTTATGTTGAACATGCATTTTAAAGCTTTTATTTTTCCTTAAATCTTTCTTTTTTAAAATTGTTTTTAATTAAATATTTCAATTATAGCCCTGTACACAGACTTGTACAAAATATATGAGGCTTCTTGTCTTTTAAAATTTTAAAATGAACATAACAAGTTGTATAATAGTTGTATACACTTGTATATAATCACTATATGATGAAAAAGATCAATTCCATAATATGTTTACATCATAAATTGACATTTTTTAATGATCTAACTTTGAAGTTGACCAAGAATTTTACCAGACCACCAGTTTATTTCTAATTTAAATTAATAAATGATATTATATTTTCATGATGTTAGTTACTGTTTAAAAACATTATGTAGGAATACAAATATTTATGGTATAATAACTTTCCTTTGATCACTAAATTAGTAAAGCCCTTCCTTGATTTTCACTGGAGAAAGTACAGTCTGAACCTTCATCTGTATACAGTGAATCCTATGATGAAATTTCAATGGATGAACCAAGAAGACTTGAGAGGAAACTCACTCCACTTGGAAATTTTTCAGGGGATTAAAGGGGGCATTCTTTTTGTGATCACAAAATAAGTCTTCCGAATGTTTTTCATCTCACTAGAATAAAATCTCAAAGTAGTTACTGTTGAGACTTGGTCATTATTACTTCCAAATGACCCCCTGAAGATGTCAGTCAGTAATTACCTATTCTGAGAATGAAATGATGGAGCTTCATCAGCTATCATGAGGATTTTCACATTATTTCAAGCATATTATACCACTGTTCTGGAATCCCTGCCACCACTGGAATCATCCACTATCCCCAAAATCCAATCACAAGCCTTAGATGAAAAGTGAGGGAACCTCTATAGGTGTCATCACCATCCTGTTTTCACTGGGGACGAAACAATGATTCAGTCAATGATATTCATGGACAGGTCTAAATCTAGTACATTCCAAGACAAACCTAAAAGAAATACCTCAGGAAGCTGACTTTCTACAGAAAAAAAAAAAAAAAAAAAAAAAAAAAAAAAAAAAAANAAAAAAAAAAAAAAAAAAAAAAAAAAAAAAAAAAAAAAAAAAAAAAGTTAACTTACAATTTTGCCTTGGAAAACTTGAAAACTCTGTAAAATGAAACAGGCTTATTCTTTCTTTAATCGTATAGAAAGCAATGAGTCTCATAAGGAAAATGAACTAGAACAATTGAATTTTACAAGTTTCATATCAAGTTATTTAAAAATGTGTCAGATACTACATAGAGTATCTTTACCTAGGAGTAATGTCTTCTTTTAAAATAACTGCACCTCTTGAGTCTTAATTATTCTGTTAACACATTCAAGTTGTCTAATTCACAATTTTTTTCCTATAATTAGAATTGAGATAATTCTGATTAATTCAATATTTGAAGAACATTCTAAAGTCATGGAAAATTATATTTAATGTCCAATTCCAAATATATGGCAATAATATTTTTAGACTGCAGGCATCTTCAGATGCTGATTAGTGTTGTCTTGAGTAGTCTAATCAAAAGGCTGAGAATTACCTTCCTTGCTTGTTGTGCTGTATTCCCTTGATGTCACTCATATAAGACCCCAAGTTAGATCTTCTGGGCAGCAAAAGTCAGTGGAGATGAAACCAACACAATATGCCCATAACTCCGTGGGAATATTTTTGTTCCAACTATGTCTACAAAATGGTCACATTAATAATTTTTTTATAAATTATTCATGCAATACTTCATCCTATCTGACTCTGAAATATTCACATCTTTTACTGAATCAAACTAGGTATAATTATGCTTTACCAGATTACAGGCAATTAGTTTTATTATTGCTGCAATCAACAGCAAAAACAAAAACAACAACAACAAAAAAGTTTTTCAGATCTATGTAAACTGTATTTAAAATGAAAGAAAACTCTTAGAGTCTTGTTTTCAAATTGTATTTATTTCTACAAGTATGTAATAAGTGATTAGGAATCTGTATATAATAATTATGTTTTAGAATGTTATTTAAAAGTAAAACTCAGAAATATCTATGGCAGTAAACCAGTTATCAATCGAATAGAAGGCAGTAATTAGTTACCATGAAGATGCATACAGACTAATCACAGAGTAAATTGCTTCATTTAAAATACCAGATATAAGCATTTCTTGCTTTTCTTTGTTTAAATAAAATCATGTTGTGGGAATATTTCTCATTAATATTTGTGTGAGTCTCAGTTTTTCTGTTCTCTGATAATTACTGAAAGTGAAAGGGCTAACCTTTCAACTCTTAAGAAGGCTTAGGGTTATATAATTGCCCCAGGAAGTGCTAAGAAGGCTTGGGGGGGTCAAGAGAACAAAATATGCTTATATATGATTGCCTTTCCTGTCTGCCCTAGGCATCTAGTTACTTGCAAGCCAAGGGTCCAAGGCCTAACTCCAGCATGTGCAGCTATGTAACCTTAGCTTGAAAAGCAAAGAAAATTGTAAAGTTATGAGAAATAAACATATAGTAAAAAAAGGTATATATAAAGATAAAAATGATAAAATTCCAGAAAAGAGATTGCTGATATGGGGTTAATAATAGTTCTGAGATTCAAGAGCAAAACAACAGCATGAAAAGGTACAAAACCCTGAACAGAAATCTAGTGAGAAACAGTTAAACTATTGGGTCAGATCAGCACTGTCCACCTCAGCAGCGCCAGTGGGGGTTGAGCATGTGTCCTGATCCACTGTTGGGGGAGGTTTTGATATGATCCCAAGAGCGAGATTAAGACACAAACGAGGTCAAATGCCATGCAAACTTGTAAGCTCTATTCTCATAGTCATGATAAAAGAAAAGAGAAGAAGAAGAGCAAAGGGAAAAAGAAAGATAAGCAAGCGAGTGGGGGAGAGAGAGAGAGACTGAGAAATGCAGCAAGATTATAGTTACCACCACCACCAGTCCAGCTATGTTTTTTCAGTTCTGCCTTGGTGCAGATGATGGTCTCTTGAAGAAGAGGCCTCTCTCAGTGTGGGTGATGATCTCTTGAGAGAGTTCAGGAGGCGACAAAGAAAAAGATGCTCACTCGATGCGCAAGTGAAGAAATCGCTCAGTGCAGGTGAGGAGGAAGGAGGCCTCTCTCCATGGAGAAAATCGTAGTCCTTTTATTGTCCCAGTTCTTGAAGAATCCACCCACCTGAAGATTTCTGGTACGTGTTGTATGTGTTGTATGTGCGGTATGTTCTGCTGCTCCTCTTCCACCAGCTTGAGTGCCTGTGCCGATTGGCAGGCACTGCTGGGCATTGTTAGCCCAAAAAGTCATAGATCCTCAAGATGATATCACAGTCTTACGGGAGACAGGATGCCGCAGTCAAGAAGTGTGGCAGTCAAGAAGTGTGAATGGTGGGGCAACAGCGCTGAGATAAGCACATCAACCAAGAATGCCATTGTTTGGGTCTTGAGCTGATGCCCCGGTCTTCCAAGGTAAATAGTGCAGCAACAGGGCAACAATGTCGGGACAAACACAGTCCAGAACTGTCTCTTAAAACTGTCTCTTACAGCATGTCACAGTGGTCATCTTATCTATACCTGATGGAGGTGGCTTCATTGACTTGTCAGGTGCCTCATCCAGGTGGAGACTCTTAATGCTTAGCTTGGTAGCTTTTGGAAACCCACTGAGGTTTAGTACATGTTAACTAATAACTGAATTGTGTGCTAAGATGTGTGTGTACAGTACACATCTTAGCCCAGTACAGACTGGGGGTCGACCTGCTGGAAAGCAGCTCCATGGAGAGGGACCTGGGAGTCCTGGTTGACAGTAAGCAAACCATGAGTCGGCAGTGTGCCCTCGTGGCCAAGAAGGGCAAGGGGATCCTGGCCTGCATCAGGAGGAGTGTTGCCAGCAGGTCAAGGGAGGTGATTCTGCTCCTCTACTCAGCTCTGGTGAGGCCTCACCTGGAGTACTGTGTGCAGTTCTGGGCTCCCCAGTATAAGAGGGATGTGGAGCTTCTCGAGAGGGTCCAGAGAAGAGCAACCAAGATGATTAAGGGAATGGAACATCTCTCGTATGAGGAGAGGCTGAGTGAGCTGGGCCTGTTTTCTCTGGGGAAGAGAAGGCTGAGAGGGGATATGATTAACATGTATAAGTTCAGGAAGGGAGAATGCAGGCAAGGGGACAAGCTTTTTTCATTGGTTGGCAGCGATAGGACAAGGGGTAATGGGCATAAGCTGAAACACAGGAAGTTCCACCTCCAGGTGAGGAGGAACTTCTTTACTGTGAGGGTGGCAGAGCAGTGGAACAGGCTGCCCAGGGAGGTTGTGAGTCCCCTTATCTGGAGGTCTTCCAAACCCGCCTGGATGCCACCCTGTGCCACATGCTCTAGGTGTCCCTGCTTGAGCGGGAAGGGTGGACTAGATGATCTCTAGAGGTCCCTTTCAACCTTGAATATTCTGTGAATCTGTGGTTCTGTGTCTTACTAAAACACTTTCTCTTGGCATAGCTAAAGATATCTGAATAAACTGGGGAAAAATAACAACGATGATGAACATTTTAGCAGAAGTTAGAAATCTAAGCTCTAGAGACCATTCATAAATAAAAACTAAGAACTTTAACTTTGTTTTTCTGTTAGCTTGCTTGAGTTAAGAGGCAGCAGGAGATACAACCACAGAATCAATTTCAGATATTTTTATTATTTATTTATTTATTTATTAGAATTAAAAGGAAGAAGCTGAATCCTGCAAAGCAGCAGCCCCAAGTCTCTGTTAGATTCAGGAAAAAAAAAATGAGCAAGTAGTAATATCTGTATAAGTTCATATTTTGGAGAATGGTATCCTAGATGACATTAGGCAGAGCATTGCCAGCAGGTGGAGGGAGGTGATCCTCCCTTTCTACCCAGTCCTTCTGAGTTCACACCTGGAGCACTGTGTCCAATTCTGGGCTACTCAATATAAGAGAGACATTGGGCTACTGGAGCGAGTCCAGCAAAGGGGAACTGAGATGATTGAGGAACTGGAGCATCTCTCCTAGGAAGAAAGGCTATAAGACCTGAAACTTCCATTCGACCTGCAGAAGAGAAGACTAAGGAGGGATTTTACCAATGAATCTGAGGGCTGGAAGCCTCTCAGTGGTACCCAGAGAAAGAGTGAGAAGCAACAGGCATAAACCAAAATAAGGCAATTCCACCTCAACATGAGAACGGACTTTACTGATATAAAGGGTGATTAAGCACTAGAATAGGTTTCCCATGGGGGTTGTGGAAAGATTCAAAACACACCAGAATGTGATCCTGCACAATGTGCTGTAGGTAACTCTGCTTGTGTGGGGGAATTGGACTACATGATCTCCAGAGGTGTCTTCCAACCTCAACCATTCTGTGGTTATGGAAGTGGAGCAGAGGGATCTTATGTGACAAATAGAGATCTGATCTTGAAGGATCATCCTGAGTTTCTTGATAGAACAACTTACTTTCAAGGTTACTCAATATTATTTATCTACAGGATCTTAGGAATTACTAAAGTAAAAGTTCTTATTTTGCCAACAAAATGAAGTTGGGGTAAAACAGAAATATTAAAATATTCATAAAAGATGGAAGGACAGCAAAATAACACTAGAACAATCTTATTCTCCGTCTTAATTATTCAGACCCGTTGTAAGGGATGTGTGCATTTTTGAGTATATCTATATATTTCTTAAATCTCTTAATGTTTTATGAGCTTTGATATTATATCCAATATTAATTCCAAATGTTAGACATTTGATAAATGTTTTCTCATTGTTTTAGTTTAGTTAGTTTAAAGCATTTAGTATGCATATGAATACAGTAAGGGCTTTTTTTCCTGTTCCAGAGTTGCTCCAGTGTTCCATCAAAAACTGCTGAATGAAACAGACAGTAGAAATTCTGTACCCAAACTCATTATGTGCCCAAGTTTTATTTCACCCAAATTTTGTTAATGCACAATATGAAAAAAAAATGTGCAATTTATAAAACTTTGCTGAGAAAACAAACAGGAAAGCTGAATAGGAAAAGAGTAATTTGACATTTCTGAGGGCAGTTTAATGTGCGTGCATTTGTGTGTGTGTGTGTGTGTGTGTGTGTGTGTGCATATAGGCTTTGTAATAAATGAATGACACAACTGAGCTTTTAATCATCAATCTTCCTGTCAGGATACAAAAGAGACAGGCTTCTAAGTGTTGCCAAGGTGTCATGAGATTTGCGTTTCCAGAATTCCTCTTGACTTTGTGGCCTCTCAGCTCTAAGTAACATTACAAACCATTCATTACTCTTAATTACTCTTAATGCCAGGAATTAATGCAGCATATGTAACAAGGGAAGCAAAAAAAAAAAAAAAAAAAAAAAAAAAAAAAAAAAAAAAAAAAAAAAAAAAAAAAAAAAAAAAAAAAAAAAAAGAAATGATCAATGTTAGAGGGAGAACAGTTTCAATATTTCAGTGGTTATGCAGTTTGCAATTATAACCATAATTTGCATTCCAGAAACTAATATGCAAGGGAATTTGCCCATAGCAGTCATACTCTATTATCATTTAATTAGTCTTCCAACATACAAAAAGCACTACAATGTAATATGAAAGTGAACTCTTTTTGCTCAACTAACAATATCTAATCCACTCTGTGAGAGAATTGCTTGAGAAAAGGGAAATTAGAGGAAAAAAATAGGGCCTAACAGAAGTCACGGCATTAGAGGAGCTAATGCCTTGCTTGAGGTGACAGTTACCACTTCCAGGATGGTTGGTACATACAGAATCTTCTTCACGATTCCCTTGGCAACACAATCTGCCCTCCTAGAACACATTAATGGGAGTAAACAAAAAGCGGAGCAGAATAGAGACAAACTGTGTTGATTTCTTGCGGAGGTGGTAACCTGATGGTGCCACTGACGAGTGAATGGAGGGTGGAGTGAGGTGAAGACACCATGGCCAAACTCAACAGAGTTGGCCCTGCAGAGGTGGCAACCCGCTCTCACCATGCAGCTGATAAGCCACACAGTATGATAAGATGTCTGATACTGGACCAACAATGGTGGCAGATCGGTCCCTTCTGATGGACTTGGCTCAAATTTCCTCTTTCTAATGTTGTTATAATGCACAATCCCATTCCAAAAGTTACCCACTTTCAAGGAACGACCACTCCTCACTATGTTCTTTAGATTTTCAGTTAATCTGGGAGACTTTCTAAACCAAAGAAAAAGGAAAGTATATATGACTAGGGTCACTCAAGCTCCTCCTAAATGTAAAAGAAAATACATAACAGGTGAACTAAGGAGGGTAGTAATTAGGAAGAAGGAAAGAGGGAAGGAATGAGAAACAAATGAAGGAGAAACAAGGGAAGAGAAGAGAGGAAACATTCCATCATAACTTCTGAATCAGTCAACAGTCTGAACCCCTTTCCCCCTCTCTTCTGGTCAGGACACTGCCTGAGGAGACTCCTTGAGTTTGGAAGCCCTCTCCCATCTTCTAGGGTGAGTGATGTTTGTGCATTTGTACACCAGGCACTAGCTAAGAACCCCACAGTGTAGTAGAGAATTTTCCGTACTGACATCTGAAACTTGTTCTCTAAATGTTGCATTTGAATAAATTGTGCAGTTTTTGAACTCGATTAGCTGTTTTGAAGGCAATTGGACCAACAGTCAGTGAGTTGTTTGAGAACCTGATACTGCCAGACTTGGGCCTATAGCTGATTGTACTATATTTGTGAACTCGATTGTTCACAGACTCGCTGTTTTGAAGGCGATTGAACTTACGGTCAAAAGACTGTTAGTGAATCTGATACTGCCGGAGTTGGGCCTGTAGTTACCACAGTATTTGGTATCCCTATTAATAGACAAGTCTAACCATTCCTGGTCCCTCTAACCTTGGAGGACAATATACTGCTGTGAAATGTGTACTTGTTCCATGAAACTTAGGCTAGCTTTTAAATATTACCCTGGGGTCTTTAACAGGAAAATTGTAAGATTCTTATTTTTGCAAGAAGCAACGTTAAGTTTGATACCATAGATGTTTATGAGCTTGGGGATATATTCTACACATTTAAAAATAGATTTAAAATTTATTGATTTTTTTAATTTAAAATTTTAAATTTAATTAATTTAAATTTAATTAAATTAGATTTTAAATTTAATTTAAATTTAAATTTAAATTTATCAAACTCAATCTATTGATAGTTATAAGCTGTAAGAATATATTTTATATGAGATTCATCCTTTGCCCTTTTTACTGAACTTCACTTGTGCTTTCATGTAGCATCTGATGATACTTATGCTCCATTGTGCGGTAAGCATTTTCAGTATTATTTTCAAAATATTGAAGTTAATTCCTGAATTGCAGAAATTTATGTTCAACTCCTCTGTCAATCGTATGCTTGTAAAATTCTTAGTATACATTGTGCCTGTTTAGACTGTGTTAGTTTTTTTACTTACATATAGATTCATCCATTCATGGATGCTAAGAAAGAATGGTATTACAAAAGTTTCAGGTGATAATTTTAACCACATTTCCTCAATAGTAATGTTGGCTTGGCTTAGTCTTTACTACTAATACTACTTCCTTTAAAAAAAAAAAAATTATTTTTTTCTGCTTTTGTTTTGTTTGTTTCTTTTTACCTTCAGAGCTGTGATAGGCTGCAAACATTTGTTATACAAATGATGTAGTCCATATTCTCTCTGATTTTGAAATCAATAAATATATTACTCTGAGTATTGTCATCTCCTGTCTTTAGGAGGACAGGTCACTTTTTTTCTTAATTTAGGTAATCCCACTGTCATTTATGGAAGAAGCTGAAAATCACCATGATGTGAGAATGCAAAAGGCACAGAGGGAACAAAAAAGGGAGATCTATTTCCTTGGCTGTCTAGTCTGTGACCAGGAGGCCCCAAATAATTTGTAATTCCACACAGCCCTATACTGTGACAGTCTTGACCAGACACTCAAAAGCAGCTCTGTACCCATATGTGTCATTTTGGTGTTCTAACATCCTTCCAGCTGGTAAGTGTTCTTTAGGCAACCGGGTTCCTGGTTGCTTGTGTGCAGTTAATGAAGTACTGATGTTGTCAGTAGCTCACAGCTAACGTTCTGTAGTCAGGAGCCTCAGATTAGGCTCCTCTTAGGCAGGAGAGGGTGATCCTTGAAGTGTGCCAAGAATCTGCCCAAATGTTTGTATTCCTGGAGTGAGGATATTCATGCAGCTTGTGGAAGCTCTGGATAATTTCAACAGGGTC
The DNA here is from genome assembly GCA_013398315.1 of Nothoprocta pentlandii. Taxonomy (NCBI): domain Eukaryota; kingdom Metazoa; phylum Chordata; class Aves; order Tinamiformes; family Tinamidae; genus Nothoprocta; species Nothoprocta pentlandii. The sequence continues at coordinate 27,282 of VZSG01000272.1, read as the reverse complement.
TTGATATCCTTATTATCTGATACTCTATATAGGTGCTTTAATCAATGAGGTATAGTTATGTCAATAAGGCCTTCGATCAGTGAAGTACCCCTGTTCTTATTATGAAAAGCACAAGCAGAAATTTTATGATGATGTTCTGGTAGCTAGTGCAGTTTCCCAAGTTTGAAGTTGTTAATCTCCATCAAGCTGAGAAGGAATTTGAACATAAATCCTCCAAAGAATAGACATTGGAACATGAAGTTGTTAACTTTTCTGAAATGATCTGCCTTATTAGATTTGTATAGCTCAAGAACTTACAGACAACACTACTCCTTCATTAAATCACACAAGCATCCAGAAAAGCAGTAGCCTAAGGAATACTTACTTGTTCCATTTCAACAAATAATTCCCCATTTCTTCTGTGCTTGACCTCATGAGTGATATTTCCTTTTTTCAGCTCCTTTCTGTGGATTCCTTCTTTTGCCTGGTAACTAACCTCATGCACCATGAAAGAACTCAAGAAATGAGAGTATTTCAAGATTAGATAGTTAATTAGATAGTTTATCAGTGTCAAAGTTACTCATCTGTACAATAGTTACACTAGACTTTTCATGTTTTTGTAGTACCCTATACAATGTGTTTCAGGTGACCCTGCTTGATCGGGGGGTTGAACTAGACAATCTCTAGAGATCCCTTCCAAACTCAACCATTCTGTGATTCTGTAAGTCTGTGATTCACATAAACATAGTAATATGCCAAACAGTCATGAGGACTTAGAATCATAGAATCATAGAATGCTTGAGGTTGGAAGGGACCTCAGAGGTCATCGAGTCCAACCCCCCTACACACGCAGGGTCACCTACAGCACGTGGCACAGGATGGCATCCAAGCGGGTTTTAAAGGTCTCTAAAGAAGGAGACTCCACAACCTCTCTGGGCAGCCTGTTCCAGTGCTTTGTCACCCTCACAGTGAAGAAATGCTTCCTTAAGTTCCTGTGGAACTTCCGATGCTTCAGTTTGAAGCCATTTCCTCTAGTCCTATCACTGTCCACCACTGAAAAGAGGCCGGCCCCCTCCTCCTCACTGCCTCCCTTGAGAAATTTATACACGCTGATCAGGTCCCCCCTCAGCCTTCTCTTCTCCAGGCTGAACAGGCCCAGCTCCCTCAGCCTTTGCTCATAGGGCAGATGTTGCAGGCCCCTGATCATCCTGGTAGCCCTGCGCTGGACTCTCTCCAGCAGCTCCACATCCACATCCCTCTTGTACTGTGGAGCCCAGAATTGGACGCAGTACTCCAGATGTGGCCTCACCAGGGCTGTGTAGAGGGGGATGATCACTTCCCTCGACCTGCTGGAGACGCTCTTCTTAATGCACCCCAGGACTTCACAGATGTTAGGTAAATTTTATTATTAGTCAGAAGATTTGAGTGAAATCCTGCTACCTTTTTAGGAAAGTAGAACACTAAAAATTAAAATTAAGTATGAATATCAGGTCTTATATGCAAGTCTCTTTTTTTCAATCTACCTGTGAGATATTATTAGCAATTGTTATTGGAAGATATTTGCGATGTTCCAGAGAATATAAATGTCATAATCTTTTCACTCTGAGTTTCTAGTTCTATCTTTAAAATAGTGAAACAATACTCAAAAACATATTCTTTAACATAGCTCTCAGCCCAGAACTTATTAGTAAATATTGTCAATGCACCAAACAGGAACGATTTTTACTTTTAAGGACAAATTTACTTTTTAAGCAAATTATCTAAGCAGCTCAAAAGAATGCATTTAATTGAGCAATCTAGAAAGCTTACTCCTCTAAAACACATTATAAATTGAATTTATCCTGAAAAGAATAACATTGCAAAAAGTCAAATGATTTTTGAGGTTTATTGTCCTTTTGAATGTTATGGCCCTTATGTCATAACTGATTAACATTTCAGAGAATAATTGTGTTTTCAGTGGGTATTGCTAATAATTTAACCTAATGAAATGACAGAAGGACATAATTGGAAGTCAAAACAAATAGCACTATCACACAACTGAAGTATATCATTCAGAACCTCAGAAGTGAGCTTTTTATAAATCACAGGAAAAAGTACATTTCATACAGTTAGTGATTCAGGCTTATAAAATGAATTTATCCTGAAAAGCGATACATTGTAAAAAGTGAGATGATTTTTGAGGCTTATTGGACTTTAAGAGAGGAATGTGATCTGTTGTTGATTTCACAGTTGGATGCATGCAGAAACAAAGTTTTTGTAGAAATATGTCTGTGTGTTGTATTGTTATGATGTTGTTTGTTGTATAATTACAAGCTATTAAAACCAGTAGAGCTACTTGAAAGTAGGCAAAAAGCTGGTCAAAAGCTTAAAATGATCGCTTTTACCAATATTATATATGAAATTACAATGAATAGCAGTTCAATTCATTCTCAACAGAAATTACAATTCACTCTCTAAAGTTTCTTATTGTCTATGTTGTGCCTAAGCAGCTGACATGGGAACAGCAGAAGAAATAGAGAAAGGGAGCAGCGGTTGGTAGGGGAAAAATAGTGAGGAGATGAATTCTCCAGAAGGGAAATTTCAACAGAAACAAAATTCATGTAAAGGTGGCTTAGGATGGGGAGGAGACGAGGGGAGAAGACAGACAGACACTCATAAAAAGGAAAAGGAATTGACTTCTACAGGCTGCAACATCAGTAGGAAATATAATAAGTAGAAATATATGTTGTATACTTCTTTGTATATATGCTGTATTCTTCTGTATACATGCTATATTTGACACAGGTAGAAAGCAGACCTTTGTCACATAGTTTATACCCGCGTCTCAATATGTAAAGTATCCAGAAGACCTTTAGATAAATTAGTTACACATGTAAAGTTTGATAAATTTTAGTTGATGTTCCTGCTGTTCATATATATGAAATATATAGAAATATGTTTCATTTTTCCTGTTTATTGTGGGTGAATATATTCATTCACTATTCCTATTTCCTTAAAGGAAAGAATTGTTAGTTTGCTAGACCACTTAAATCACTATGTAAGAAAACTTAAAAAAAAAAAAAATCCTTTTTTCAGAAAAAATAAAGGGAAAAGCTGCTACTTCTAAATGAAAAGAAGGAAGAGACAGCATCCATATGAATCAGAGAAGAAAGAGAGCAGAGATGCTGTTCTTACAAATAGGGACCATGTTCAACACTAAAGGATTCTGGTTTTCTCATCTTCAAATTATTTAAAATATGAATATAAAAAAAAACTTCTGATCATTGTTAATTCAGATTGCAGTAGTCTGGTGTGGCTAATAGCCCAGACCCCACCCTTAAACCTTTCTGACATCAACTTGCTGTGTGAATTTGGCAAAGTGACTCCAGTACAAACAATAATTGTAGAAAGTATGGAGTTCTAATAAATGGATGAGACCACAAGGCAGGCAAGAGGCCATTTGATATTCATGAAGAGAGATGCTCAAGATTCATTAGGGTTTAAACAGGATAGGCTTGGTAACCTATTGGTTTACACTCCAAACTGCATAGGAAGCCCCGGGAACCATATGGAGGTGGACACTGAAGTGGGGCTCAATTTGTTGTATTGTAAGCGCTCCTAAGGACCCTTAGAACTATTTCCTTATCTCATCTGCATTAACCTAGAGTCGCCACTATCCTGGAAGCAGGTAGATGTCATTGGCAAAATGAAATATAACTGTCTGGCCCTCGTGGGAATTTGGCCAGCATATAGTTTCACATAATGAGGTGCTGCCAGGTACTCTGTTGGTCACCTACTCCTCAGCACATCTTCTGTAGGTATTCTCACTCCAGTGGGCAATAACAACACACATTGCACTATGTAAGGCATCTCCTTAGCCTATGGAAGCTTATTTACTGTCTTCCCGCTCTGGCTCACTTTGTGACAGTAAAGAATATGCTATAATTGTTCTCTATCAAGGAGAAATTGTTTGTTTTGGATATTGAACATGATTTGCCTTCATGTTTGGAGCAATTAGCTGAAGATAAAATTGGCTTGTTTAGGAGCAGTGATCTTGCCTGGTTTTCTTTTAGACATGCTAAAAATATTGATTTTTTTTTTTAAATTCTGCAGCTCCAATAGAATAAATTGAACAACAAAACCTTAATAACTTTCTTGATTGACCTTTATTTCAAAATAGTTGCACAAAGTCAGTCAAATTAGTATTACAGCCTAAGTAGCTGCAGCTATCTGCAACCTCTATGTTAGGCAAAATAATAGATTTTTAGTCAATTTTTTTTTACTGTAGATCAGTAGAACATATTTTGTATAAGAGGTATATTTAAAACTGATGGAAAATTTTGCTTTTTGTTTGTTTGTTTGTTTTAGTATAGTAGTATAGCCTTGAGATTTAAAACATTCTCTTGTAAGTCAAGGTAACTTTTTCTTTCTCTAAACATAAACCCATATGACAACAGTATCTGATCTGCTGCAAGTGGAACCAAGCTCTAGAACCTAGTCCAAGAATATGTTTTGCAGTTTCAACTCCAAAGTTGTTCAAATGAGAAAATAAGCAAAAAAACAAGTAAACAAATGAAACCTTAATATAATGCCCACCCTTCATGTTTGTGAGCATGCACTGTTATAATTTGATTAAAAAATATACAAACATGAAGGCAATCCTAAAGTAAGTATGACAGAAAGCCTTTCACATAAACATATAACAGTTGCCATTTCAAACATAGAAACAAAAATAATAAAGGAAAATTTGTTTGGAGAAAGCTGTAGTGCAATAATTAATACACAAATAACAAACACAATGAACATATTATAAGCATGAAATGAAATATTTCATTTCTCCACCGGAAAAAAAAAAAAAAAAATTTATTGTCTTAACAGAGACAGCATCCTGCCTAGCTAGACATATATCAAGTGAAAAACTTCTCCATTGTCAACAATATAAATACAAAATAAATCATGAAAATACAAAAGGACTGACTTGGAGGTTAAGTACTCCAGAAATCCACAAATTTAACAATATTCAGTAGTTCAAAATCCATTCAGGTTAATGCGTTGCCTGAAATCATTCCCTTTTTTACCCGCTTCCACTTCATCTATCTAAAGTAGTCTCTCTAGTTTCCCCTCCATCTATTTTTGAGATGATCTTCAGACTATTTCTGAGAATACAATAGAGAATCTGTTCAGGAAAAAAATGATTACAGGGAATCTTAATAGTAGGCTGAGTCCTCAAAATATGATAATGTCAAGAAGAACCCAGAGGGTTTGTTTAAAAATTAGACTTGTCACCTTAAAATATGGATTCTGACAATCTTCGGAAAAGCTCCTGGCCATTTCACAGATTCCTACTGCAAATGATGAAGAAATTTGTTTGAAGAAAATATTATTCAACTCAATCTTTTATTTATTTATTTATTTATTCATTCATTCATTCATTCATTCATTCATTCATTCATTCATTCATTCATTCATTTTTAGCACCTATTTGATTCTTAGAAAAAAAAATAGAGTTCACTTTTCTTGTTATGGAATCACTCATTTTTCAGACTGTACTCAAGATGCAGACTAATTTTTGTGGACAGAAATTGTAATAATTAAAATATTGTCAAAATATTACTGTCAACAGTAATCTACAAAGGAACAATCGAAGTAAGAAATGTAGAAAATAAATAAAGCTAAATGAACTTAATATTCTAATTTTAGCAAATGCCACTTCCCCCAAATTAAATCACAGTTCAGCAGCTTTTTTGTGATAGCTTTAAAATAAAATATTGAACAAAAAAAACCTAATGGAAAACCAAAACATTTATTCATACAGTTATAAAATTAAATCATTTGAATTTCAATTTAAAATACTTTTTTTAGAGAGCAAACATAATCACATAAATTTGTTCATCTCCAGTAAAACATTACGAACACAAAAATTACTGCAGTCTCGTGTGAATAAAAATGTTCAGAGACTGAAATTATATATTTATATTTTACATGATTTATTAAATATATATAGATATAATTTCTGGGATTAGTTTTAAGATATAAAGATATGTGTGTACATATTTTGAATATAATTTAATTCATCCACTAAAACTAAATATTGTATAAATGTATATTTGCAGTACTGTAAAACAGAGTAACACAGTATATTAAACTGAGTAATACAGTAAACAGAGGGGCATATTGTAACAAATATAAGACAATGTATTCATTGAGTTAGAGGGCACAAATAGGACTTCCCTCAACTCAAAGCTCTGGAGACCTATTGTGACTAATTCTCTTAACTAGAAAAATAATTTCTGACAACACCATTTTATATTTGAAAATATTTATTTTTCAATGTCAGATTTTTCCTTTTAATCTGCCACTTTTTTTTCTTTTTTTTTTTTTTCCTCTCTTTCATCTTGCCTTTCTTTGTATGTACTGAATACAGTACTACTCACAGCTTCTGTTTGGCTACTGAGTTATTGCTACATGCATTCCCCTATGAACTTAATATAGTGTCAAGCTATTCCTTTATTTTACTCCTTTACTGCTTCAGGTTTCCTTGATCTCTTTTTCAACTCATACATTAACATCATGAAAATATTAAAACAGTTGGAGGCTATACAGGAGTAGGATACACAATGCTGGAAAAAAGCATATTGCCAAATTGTAATACTGTCTTTACTTTTGGTCCATCCATGGAGCTCATAATTCCCTCTTTCTCATTAAGCAGAAATTCTGCTTTCTTTTTAGCTGTGATAATAATCATCAAAATGGAAGGAATTAGTATTTCTGGCATTGACCTGATACCTGTAAGGTAGGAGAGATTAAGAATAAGCTGCATTTTTACCATGGAAAGTCACTACAGAAAAAAAAAAAAAGGTGACTGCAATATAGAATTCTATATAGAATCATGTAACTATGTATTTAGAAGTTCATTTCAGTCCTAGAAAAGTAAGTAGTAATGAGATAGCCTTATGCCATAGAGCCTAAAATATTTAACAGATGAGAGAATAAACTGACAGAAGTAGTGGCAAGGATGGCATCATAATATAGTCATACCAATACATACACTAGACCTGCCCAAAATTTAGAGCAACTTGTGTTTGTCCAGAAGCTCTCAATACTATTGAGAAACAGCAAATGTAAATTCAATGAATAACCATATGTTTACATATTTCTTTTGGAAAAGTGTAAAAAGTATGCAAAGAAAGATAAGTAAATAAAGTAGATGCCATATATTTCAGAATTTGAGGTACATATCACAACAGAGGAATACAACAGGAAAGATGAATCACGGGGGATAGCTATAACTTAATATTACTATTAATTAGACTAAATAGAGTACAGACAGACTATCTATATATTACTTTAAAGCATCTTTCCTATATGGTTCTTTTACCGTGAACAAAGCTACCTGTGGAATAAAAGGAAGCAACAAGTAAATCTAGGGCAAAACTTTCCTTTACATTCTTAATTGAAAGCAAGTGGCAAGAGGCTAGTCTAGAAATAAGCAAAAATGTGTGAAGTAGTTGAACGTTATGGAGGCAGTACTTTCTGTGCCGATGTAAAAAAAAAAAACAAAACCAAAATCAAACAAAAAATCACGTTTGTTTCTACATCCCTCTTCTACAGATGGTCTGGATATCTGAATGTCTTACTGTATGTAAACTTTGGGAGGACTCCAAATAAGAGTACAATGATCCAAGATGACATTAAAAATGTGAAGGAAATGCAGACAATTTAAAAAAGTATATACATGTTATTTTTTCTCACAGTAGCATTCATATTGATTCAGGATTTCATCTATTGATCAAGCAAAGTTTTCAATGATTACTGTAAACACCAAGTTAAACCAATTAAAAAGAAAAAAAATTATATTTAGAAGAAAAATAATATTTGATTTATCAAATTTGGGACTTTGGACACATAGCTTTACTTTCATAAGTTTACTCTAGAATGCATAACTACAGAACAGGCTCTGACTGAAAAAAATACATTGACAGAAATAAAATCAATTTGTTGTGAATTTTACATGGGGAAAGGAAATATAAGAAATGATAGGCATTTTATATATATATATATATATTTTCTTTTTGCAAGTCAGAATGCTAGTCGTACTGGTAAAATGCTGCACAAAGGCATAGACAAGCATCTACATAATAGTTACATAACTGTATGGATATTTATATAATATATATATATATACACAAAAAATCCTATATGTTTATAAAACACTGATAAGTATTTACAAAAATGAGTTCTTGCACACATTGTAAGCCAGAATTAGTGCTCATCGAACACTTTGGATGAAGACATCATCAGAAATAATCGCCTTAGGTATCACTCCAAACATCTTATCCACCAGTGCCTAAGGAGTCTAAAGAACATGGTAAATAATACAGTTTTATGTATGCAGAGACTACAGCATATAAAGAAAATACCTTGCTCAATCAGTCTTTTTTCTTGCTTTTAACAATACACCTTTCCCATTAGATCTCTGCCTAACATATATGCAAAAATTCACATTTCAAATACTGACTTGAATAATTACTTACTTTAGTTAACCAGTTACTGAATAATTTTCCATAATAATTCAAAATTAGAAACAAAACAAAGAAGCAATGTCTTTGAATATTTTCTTTATATACTATTAAAAATCCTGACATTTCTAGCATATCATGGTGTATTTTTTTTCATTAATTTGACTACTATACTTTGAACATGTTCCCATAACAATTTAAACTTCACAATTCATTTTTCTAAAGATAATCTAATTGTGTCAAATACTTTTAATTAACCTTTCCAAATAAAACATTTTGTTTTCTCAGCAATGTAAAATCAAACAGTTGTTGATTTTAATGGTTAATTACATAAAGATAAATTTCATTATTGAAATATCGACATTTTCAAACAGGTCTTAATTTTACAGCTCTGGCTTTGAAGACTTATATTTTTAAGCTGCATATGATTAATAAAAGAGATATAAATTATTAGATCTCCCACATCTTAAAATGATAATTCACAGTCTTTCCCTTTCTTTTTATTTCCTGTGATAGTTAACTCAACTTAACGATCCTGGATAGTTACTTGCCTTGGATAATTACTTGCCCCAAAAGCTTCAACACATATATGTTTTTAAATGTAAAATCTTTCCCTGTAGGAAAAACAAATAAAATGATAACTGTAGTTGCCTATATAATCTTAATTCTAATCTCTTTACACATGAAATGCTTTGTATTGAATTACACTAAATTCTCTTAGGAAAGTAATATCACAGAATCACAGAATGGTTAAAGTTGAAAGGGACCTCTAGAGATCATCTAGTTCAATCCTCCTGACCCAGGGGGGACACCTAGAGCACATGGCACAGGGTGGCGTCCAGGCAGGTTTTGAGGACCTCCAGAGAAGGAGACTCCACAACCTCCCTGGACAGCTTATTCCAGGGCTCTGTCACGCTCACAGTAAAGAAGTTCTTCCTCACATGGAGATGGAACTTCCTGTGTTTCAACTTACACCCATTGCCCCTTATCCTTTCACTGGCCACCACTGAGAAGAGCTTGGCCCCTTCCTCTCTACATTCACCCTTCATTAACTTATACATGTTAATCAGATCCCCTCTCAGCTGTCTCTTCTCCAAGCTAAACAGGTCCAACTGACTCAGTCTCCTCATACAAGAGATGTTCCAGTCCCTTAGTCATCTTTGCTGCTGTATGCAATTGGACCCTCTCTAGAAGCTCCACGTCCTTTTTGTACTGAGGAGTCCAGAACTGCATACAATATTCCAGGTGCAGCCTCACCAGAGCTTAGTAGAGGGGCAGAATCACCTCCCTTTGACCTGCTGGCAACACTACTCCTGATGCAGGCCAGGATCCCCTTGGCCTTCTTGGCCACGAGGGCACACTGCCGACTCATGGTTTGCTTACTGTCAACCAGGACTCCCAGGTCCCTCTCCATGGAGCTGCTTTCCAGCAGGTCGACCCGTAATCTGTACGGATGCCTGGGGTTATTCCTCCCCACGTGGGAGGACCCTGCACTTGTCCTTATTGAACCTCATGAGGTGCCTCTCCAGCCTGTCCAGGTCCCTTTGGATAGCACCACAGCCTTCTGGAGCGTCGGCCACTCCATCCAGCTTGGTATCATCCACAAACTTGCTCAGGGTGCACTCAGTGCCCTCGTCCAGGTCATTGATGAACAGGTTGAACAGCAGCAGGCCCGGTACTGTGCCTTAGGGAACACCATTGGCCTGAGGCCTCCAACTGGACTCGGTCCCATTTACCACCACCCTCTGGAGTCTGCCATCCAGCCAGTTTTTCCAGCCATTCCATCACAGAAGGCTGTTAGGTTCATCAGATATGACTTCCCCTTGCTGAATCCATGCTGACTATTTCTGATCACCTCCTCCTTCTTCACATGCCTAGAGATGCTCTCTAGGATGAGCTACTCCATCTCCTTTCCAGGGACGGTGGTGAGGCTGACCGGCCTGTAGTTGCCCGGCTCCTCCATCTTGACGTTTTTGAAGACTGGAGCGATGTTGGCTCTCTTCCAGTCCTCTGGCAACTCACCAGCTCTCCATGACCTCTTGAAGATGATGGAGAGCGGCTGAGCAATAATCCGTGCCAGTTCCTTCAATACTCTTGGTTGCTTCCCATCCAGGCCCATAGATTTATGAATGGCCAGTTTGCCTAAGTGATCCCTAACTCTATGCTCATTGACCAGCCGAAAGTCCTCCTCTCGCTCATTTATCTCTTTTCTATCATCTGGGCTCTGTAGTCCTTGGGGGATCGCCTTAGCAGTAAAGACAGAGGCAAAGAATTTAGTAACTCTGCCTTCTCGGCATCCTCCATCACCAAGGCCCCCTTCCCATTCACCAGCAGACTAACATTTTCCCTGGTCTTCCTCTTACTGCTGACCTATCTATGATATGGCATCATTTTTAAAAAGCTCTATCATAGTGAAAAAGTCCAAGTCAGCATTCGTCTGCTTCCACTTTGTGTAATTACTGCTGCTTTCTAGCACATAGCCAAAATTTTAACTCTCATTTTCCAGCAATAGCTCTTTCTTGATTCATCTCAAATGAGTCTTGAAGACTGATGTAAACAAAGTTGCTATGAAAGTTCTTGTAAAAATATACAAAAGAATATTTCTATTTGAAGAGTCAAGAAACCTGAATGTAGGGGATTCAGAAAGTCCTTAGTAAAATAACAAATTCAAAGGTATATTTCTAAACAGTGGTACAAAAATGTGTATGTGATATAAACAAAGAGTAACTACATATTCTTCATTTTACAGGACACAGAATTATCTCTCATCTATGTCCTTAATACTTACATATTCAAACTTTTTTTTTTTTTTTCAGATCAACATATACAGATTAAAACAGTAAGAATTATTAACTTACAAGAATTGTCAGCTGTTAAAAGAATGGCATTCAAATGTGGCAAGTAATCTTGAGTGTTTCATTTTTCACCATATTTCTGAAATATTTTGTTTGGCATTTAGGAATGGTGGAGAGCCTTCCAGCTGCAAGAAAAGCCTCACAGGTTTTGTTTCATTCGGGTCACCTAGAGATGTAGGTGTATTTGCCTGCTCTTTCCTCAAATCTTCACAGTCTTGTTCCCAGTGAATTACACATTTAAGATATATATTCAGTATTCCATGTATTAGACATACTGACAGATGGTTATTAATTACTTGAAAATACATTTAAGAGTAAAGAAAAACTAATTTACTTGCAGAAAACAGACAGACATGAGAAAGACTAAATAAAAAGAAGAAAATGTGAAGATATTTTATGAAACCTTTATATCATTCATCAGAGCTCCTTTTTTTCCTTTTTTCTTTTTTTGTGACAAAAACTAAGGTTAATGAAAGGAAATTCAGGATGGATCACAGGTCATAGCGACTTTTTTTGTTTGTGTTTTATAGTCTGATACTCTTATTTCTCTGTTCTTAAATTTCCATGACCATCTGCCAGGTTTCAAGAAAAGTAGTTCTGTAGCTACTTTAAAACAGGAGAAATCTACAGAAATGTAATTATGTGTATATCTCATTAGGCACCATATACTTCTGTGTTGCTTCAGGTCTGAATATCAATAGATATATTTCAAGTACTATCTATGAAATACATCTTTTATCTATAAGGAAAAAGATGTCTATATTCTTTTCTTGATATGGTTTGATCAGGATACTGTAAAGGTGACAAGCTAACAGATGAGCTGTGGCAGAAAAAAGTTTACTATTCAAAGGTAGGCATTTGGGTGAACTTTTCCTGATTGCAATGTGTGTCTGGCATGTTTAGCCATGCTGTGCTGTAGGCAGTTTTACGAAGCTTGGGCTCAGAGTCAGTAAATAAACTCTGGACATTTAATATATATTTTTTCTCTGTTTGACCAGACTAGCCTCTGCTACTTGCAAGCTGAGGATTTCCTTTTCAATGACCAAATGTGAAGAGGTGTTTTGTATTCTTGTACAGATTAAATAATTAGAGTGAAGTGCACTATAATTGTCATCATCATAATTCTCATCATTCTCATCATAGATGAATGAATTTAATGGGTACAGAAGGAGAGGTGGCCTTTGCAAATGACAATGCATTGAACAATTTGTTGTTCTCCAGTCAAAATGAACATAATACTTATTTACATCTAAGGGGTGTGTACTGAATTTTTTGAAACAAGTAGCCCAAAAGATTAATCAATGTAATCCTTGTTAAGTACAACTGAGAATTTTAACAGACAATTCTTAATTAGTCTTAAGAATTACATATATTTTTAGTAAATATGCAATCTTTAACAGTAAACCCCAAAACTATATTCCTTCTGTTTCTAGTTAGAGCCTAAAATATAATGACTTGGGTTCTTCTCTCCTCAGTATTGCAGTATCTAAATCCAGGATAAATGCATGCTAGAGTAGAGAACAGAGACTCTGATTTAAAATCTCAATCTCTATTCATATGCCTTACAAAATTAAAATATTGCAATTAAGTACATTTTTGCATATATATAAATATGTATATCAGAATATTAGAGATCAGTGTATTGAGATTGTTTAAAGGACTGACGTATCAGGACAATTTTAAACTTTAAAACTTAATTTTACTAAATAAACTTATCTTTACTAAACTAATTAATTAGTGACACATTTATTGTTGTGACTTCTTGAGAGAGAGATTAGAATAACAATTATAGCAAAATCCTCCATATATTTTAAAACACCAGTAACAGATAAATATTGTCTGTGGATGTCACCCTTGAAAATGTCTGCAAATATGTGATAGGATTATGAATCTGTTAGGAAATTTCCAGACAGTTTTTGAAATACTACAGAGTCATGAAACCAAGAAATATATTAAGGAAAAAAAAAAAAAAAGTTATTTCAGGCTTGGGCCTACAGATGTTTGATATCAGAATCTAAGGCAAAAGAGTAGAGGATCATAATTTCAGAATTAACAGATTTTAGAAATACCTAGACCTAACTGTCAAGCCTTTAGGACCTTAGCCTTGCATTACATTTTCTCAAAGAACAAAAAATACCTAGTATAGGAGTTAATAAATACGTTGTTCTGACGACATTTTTGAATCAGCTGTGAAGTGGACTAGATGAAATAAGAAAGCATGACTATAATTGAACAGTGAAGTCTTGCTTTTATTCTGTGGACACTTCCAATGATTAAAGAAAATAAAAGATATATGATATTGTATGTCAGTTGCAGATTACAGAAGTAATACTGACAGGCTTAATTGCAGTTATTAATCTGCCAGAGATGCTTCCAAACGGTAATTTGAACATCAGTAAACTGGAAATGTTTGGTCAGTTATTAAGCTTGTGTGCACCAGTTTCCTGCCAATTTTCAGATATGACAAGCACAGTGTAGATTAGCAGTGGCTTAAGAGGAAAGTCAAAGCTCGTTTAAGTATATGGAAAAAAGTAAAATTTCAGATGTTATTCTCTGCTTTGTAACTCCTGGGACATGAAGATACCATTTGCAACAGGGTATGTCGAGAACTTCAAATCATGCAAGGAAGTGTTTTTCTTGTTCAGTCTGACTTAGCAAAAATCAGAATTAAAATACTAAAATAGTGTTCTTTGTCCAGAAAACTTTTTTTTAACCAGAAATTTCATGCATGTCAAACATGGAGAAACAGGAACAAATGTTGCAGAGCAACTGGATTTAAGGCAGCAAAAAGCATGGCTGATTGTAATGAATACTAAATTTCATTCTTTTCCAAGATGAATCATGTTATATCATTTCCTTGCCTGGGACCACTAGGCTCGTAGTCATCTTCTTTGAATGATGAAAGTCAGTGTAGCTCCATGGACTTCTATAATATCTCACTAGCATCTAGCTAACAAATCTCTGAAGCCCTGTTTGCTACAACTGCTTAGAAGTTACTAGTAGTTAGAAGTTACTTAGAAGCTACTACTTACATGTTACTAGTGCTAAATCATACTAGTCATTCCAGCTATGACAGATCAAAACTTGCTATTTTTCTTATTTCATTTGTTTTTCTATCAGGACATTATAAAATGACCATGGTACAGGCTTATTTAGTTCCTTGACATACAATTTTGATTGGAAAAATAATAAAAAAGAGCTTTGATTTAAAAATCCACATCACAGGGGTTTTGCCTACTTTTACCTGCTCATATTGGAACTCTAAGCAAATAAACTTACTTTTTTATACACCTTAGCTTAATTACCTATACACTACTAGGAAGGATAGATCATTTTTCACAGTGATTAGTGATCTCATGACACTCTTTCTCTCTGTAATACAACAATACAGATATATATATATCTAAAAGCTTGTTTTCTATTGATCTTCTTCAAGGCTGAAGGCTATGCACACGAAAAACATATGATATTTTCTCTCAATGGACAAAGAGTGTGTAAAAAGTTGCTTAAAGAGAAATACATTCCACATAATGAGACATTTATAATATTCTGTAGACTTCTACATGTAATTTAATAACATGGGTTTATTCAGTAACGTAGTGATGAATTCCATGACCACTGTCCAGCAGTTACCAGTGTTAAATGTCAAATTACCTTATGCACCAACTTCTATGCATTGATGATAGAGGGTAGATAGACTGATGGTTCTGCATTAACTACATTAAAAAAAAAAAGTCAAATTAATTTTACTCTTAACATATTCATCCAGACAATTATAATCAAAAAGATTTCTATTTTTTAAGAACATTCTTGTGTAGTGTTTCCCAAGTTGAGACATATTGCTTTATCTTTCTTTCTGCTGAGCATTTTAGAAAGAAAAACAGGAAATAAATATGCTATTTTTGCAGTTTGAAAGCTGTGGTGGGTGGGAGCACGGGGAGGAGATATCAAACACTCTGTTAGCTGATACTGGCAGTACCAGATTCACGAACAGTCTGTCAAGCATAGGTCCAATCGCTTGTCTAATAAGCAGTCAATTTCAGGAATAGCATGATTCATTCAAATGCAACATTTATAAAGCGGATTTTGGATGTCAGTACAGGAAATTCTCTACTACATCATGGTTTTTTTTAGCTAGCTCTGATGTACAAATGTGCAATCATCATCCAAGAAACTGGGAGAAGGCTCTCAGTCCTGATTCTCCTCAGGCAGTGTCCTGTCTCAAGAGGAGAAAAGAGGGATCAGCCCATCAATTGATCTAAAACTTATGAGGAATCTTCCCTTCTCTAACTTCTGAGTCTCCTTAGTTGGCATCCTAACCCAAGGAGAGGAAAAGAGTTCAGCCCGTTGACTGACCCAGGTGTACTGATAGAATCTTCCCTCCTTTAACTTCTTTCCTCCTTAGTTCACCTTTTATTCTTTCTTTTTACATTCAGATGGGACTTGAGTGACTATAATTATATCTGCTATTGTTATTGATTGTGGAAAATGTCTATAGCTTTCATTTAAAGGTACAGTCAACTGAAAATATAGAGCGAATGCTCAGTGAGGACTGTTCTTATCTTGGAGGCAGTTAACTTTGGGATGGAGATCTGTTTTAGCATTATAATGAGCTTATAATCAGCAAAGTTCAAGCAAAGTTCATCCAAAAGGAGTTATCTGCCACCCTTGCTGGCTCAGCACTGGACACTTTACTGTATATCTTTCACTGGGCAGCTACTGTGCCGTTTATCAGCAGCACAGCACAGGGAGCACAACAGAGTTTGTCCGTGAACAGGGAGCACAACAGAGTTTGTCCAGAGTGTCTTCACTCTGCTCCACTCTCCATTGCTCCTCTCTGCAGTTGTAAGGAGGGCAGATTGTGTTGCCTAGAGAACTATGGAGGAACAGGGTCCGAGCTTACCATCCATCTTGGAAGTGGCAACTGTGTCTCACCCCAAGCAAGCTTCTGTAATGGCAGAATTTCTCTAAGTTTCTCCTTTTCAAGAAATTCTTCCACAGCTGGTTCCCATATTAAGGAAAAAGGAAATAGAAAAGAATAGTAAAAGCAGGACAAAGGTGGAGAGAGCTTCATAACAGGAAAATAATAAATAAAAACAAACAAACGAACAAACAAACAAACCCAGGTTTTTAGCCGGATAATAAGAGTTGTCAGTGGCATAATGCAATTTTGTCTTACTTAGCAGTGAAGTTCATTCCAACTAAAGTGCTAATATTTCTTACAGAACCCAAATCAAATACAAATATTGTTTTAACAGTGGCATAATTTGTTAACCATGATCTACATGATTTGAGTGTTTCCAGTAGCTGTGCCAATACTTGGCTTTTTCTGATATTTGGATACATCAAGAAGGAGACAGCAGCAAGATTAGTTGGCCGATCCTTAATGGTGACCTCATTCACTCTGAAAAAATGTTGAAAGTTAAATAATAATGATAATGAAGATAGAAGAATAATAAAAGTGATATTATACATCACAAAAACAACTGCAGATTGTATGGAAAAATAATTCCCATGAATTATAGGTGTCCTGTGAAATGATACTCACTGTACTATTGTGCAAGATATACCATGTGCATCTATTTATGTGAACCTAACTTAAATTATACTTTAAGGAAAAGCATGCTGGAAAGTTATGTTACTTTCATAGTGATATACTCAGGTATATTTTCCTACAAAAGGAGTCATTTTGTCATTTATGTAGCACTTTTTAAAGTCCATAATTTCAAATAATCTATTTAAATAGTTGATTTATTGCAATATAACTACAAAAACTTGCTGAGCAGTGCTGAGTGTAGTGTTTTTTCTCTCACTGTTTTAAATTGCAAGGCACATCTTAAAAAACAAATATTGGAAGAAAGTTCTAATAGAAATGCAAATCCACTCTTTCTTTTCCTTTATTTTCCTGTTCTCAACAGATTGAAAGACAATACAGAGACAGTATTAAATTGGCATTGAGAATAGGCATTCTCTGCTTGTGATGAAGAACTCATGTCTCAGCACATAGCAGCTGTTTAACAGTCTGTTATATCATCAGTTCTTCATGAATACCCTTGAATAAAAGTGAAAACAAAAGTGGATTCTCTCCCAGTTATATCAATTCTCTAATTATTCTCACTTATACTAAGATACAGCATTATGATTTTTTAAAATCTCTTCTGAAAATGATAGCTTTAAACAACTCATTTCCATTAGCATTCCTAATTTTCAGTTGGTCTGAACTCACACAGACCATATTATGTACCTTAGAAAAGTGAACATGAAGATTTATTTTCCTTCACTTTTTATATTGACCATATGCCGTATCTATACTTTTCAGCAGTGCATTTCACATTCACATCCCACGGTAGCTTCCATCTGAAATGCACCAAGCCATTTATCTTCATTCTGAGGGTGAAATCTAATGTGAGTCTCTTGTCTGTGTTCTTTAACGCAGCTTGACCAAGCTGACTGCAAGCTAACTAGTACATCAAATCAGGAAACCTTGGCATTTCATTAAAATGTACCTGTATTGCATTCAGAAGATGGGAAAAGAGCACAGTGTGGGGAAAGACAGAGAAAGTGAGAACAAATTACTTGTTTTATGCTTGTAAAAATATTTTGAAAAAACAAAATCAGTGTTTACCAACTTTCAGTTTGATCTTAATTCTTTAATTATTTAATGTCCCATCAGTGTTAGACACCTGTAAGTCAGAAACAATAAACACTTTTTTTCAACGTCTGAAGCTGAGTTCTGCCATTAGTCTCTTTACATAAATCCTCCATAGCATATTCCTACTTCATTCAAATATTGCATTTTTACACCTTTGTAACCAACTGCAAAATTTACATCTTCTTATTTTCTTTGTATTTGCTTTCCCTACTTCTACTTATTTCAAGAAATTAATATATTCTTCACAATATAATAATTCACTTCATAATTCACATTTTTGAATAAGGAAAAGGGTATTGGATTATTTAAAAAAAATCTTTTCGAGTTTCCTCGCTAAATATTACCAATGGGATATTTTCTATTGATTTATGAAAAGAAATATCTCTATATCTTCCTTACATTACAGAAGATAAACTAGTCTGTTGCTGCTGTTCTTCTCTCTGACATTATCTACATGCTGCCTTTCCTAAATATGACCTAAAAACAAGATAGCTAATTCCCATGGTGGATCTAGACCTGTGTTTTTGCTGTAATTAAACAATATTATAACAAATGTTAAACTTGGGGAAAGACAAACCCAAATCTTTAAAAAATACTCTTGCACGTGCTTGATTTTTCAGTGGAAATAACATGGCATAAATATTTACAATTCTTTTTTCTTTCAATGTTTTGATAGACTATAGATTCAAGTTTTTCTTTGTCATGATCCATACCATAAATTTTAAGCTTTGCAATTGCTAACATAATTTCTATGGCATTTGGCCACCATGTATTATTTGTTCCTTAAATATTAGAATCATAGAATCATAGAATGCTTAAGGTTGGAAGGGACCTCAGAGGTCATCTAGTCCAACCCCCCTGCTCACGCAGGGTCACCTAGAGCACGTGGCACAGGGCTGCGTCCAAGCGAGTTTTAAAGATCTCCAAAGAAGGAGACTCCACAGCCTCTCTGGGCAGCCTGTTCCAGGGCTCTGTCACCCTCATTGTCAAGATATTCTTTTAAATATAATTAATTTAATATTCTTTTAAAAATATCAAGAAATAATTAATACAGAATCACACAACCATAGAATAGTTGAGATTGGAAAGCACCTCTGGACCTCTACTCTAACACACAAACGCACAAACAAGATCCCAGGATCCTATCCTGACAGAGTTTGAATATTTCCAGAGAAGGCAACTCCACAATCTCTCTGGGAAACGTGTTCTTGTGCTAAGTCATCTTCACAGTCAAAGAACTTCCCATATTTCAGTTTGTCCCTGTTGCTTCTCATCCTGTCACTGGACACCACTGAAAATAATCTGTCCCCACCCTTTTGGCACCTCCCTTCAGATACTTATATACATTGATAAGATCCCTTTCAGTCTTATTTTCTCCAGGCTGAACAGACCCAGCTCTCATAGCCTTTCCTCAGAGGAAAGACACTCCAGTGGTACTGGTAATCATCTTTGTAGGCCTTCACTTCAATCACTCCAGTAGCTCCATGTTCCTCTTGAAAACCCAAGAAGTTCCATCTCCATATGAGGAAGAACTTCTTGACTGTGAGAATGACAAAGCCCTGGAACAGGCTGCCCAGGGAGGTTGTAGAGTTTCCTTCTATGGAGATCTTCAGACCCCACCTGGATGCAACCCTGAGCCACATGCTTTAGGTGTGCTTGCTTGAACAGGAGGGTTGGACTATATAATCTCTAGGGGACCCTTCCCACCTCAACCATTCTGTGATTCTGTGAATAGTTCAGACAAAGCACCCTGACTTGTTGCCTCTATAGCTCTGAGAACAGGATGACTATCCCCATGTCCCAGTATGAAATTCACAAAAATTTGAGGGTCAGTCAGAGAACTCATCTCCAAAGCACTTAGGTTTGTTGCCTAACAGGATATAGGACTTGTGATGGGATATAGGGAAAAAAAAAAAAGAGGGGGGAGATTTGTATAACTTATAAGGGGATGTTTTTTAAGAGTATTGTGGGAATGGGCGTAATACTTGTTATGGGATGTTTAGGAAACACTTAGGAGCCACCAGGTCAGACATCAAGTCTGGGGTGCAAACTAAAGGATAGTCTGAGGTTCTGTAAGCCAGGTACTGGATGGATCGCTGGTCTAAGCCAGCTAGCAGAGATATTTGGTGGTCTGGAGATCAGCTGCGGGGGATATCGTATTTCTAGAGCAGACCTTGAAGAGATCTCTTTTGTGTCTGCATGTCTCTAAAAAGAACAGGTCTGAGTTCCAGCAGCTGGAGTGAAGCAGCAGGGATTTGTGTGTCCGGATGTCAGCATCTCAGTGGACTGGGAAAAAGCAGGTGGGCTAATTTCAGCAATTGAGGAGACCTGAAGATGCAAGACCACATTCTAAATAGACTGAGTGCCCAAGATTGCTGGAGGAGATCACAGTGGATAAAAATATGAGCATGTTCTACTAACAGACTTCAGTTATGACTAGCTGGAAAGAAAGGAAGCAGGTCAGACTGTCTGTGCCGTTCACATGTATGAGTGCTTTTTTTTTTTTTTTT
>VZSG01000271.1:981584-993601 GCA_013398315.1 Nothoprocta pentlandii | reverse complement strand
TCCTGGGGTTGGAGCCTGTACCAACCTGTCGCTGCTGCTGAGCCCTCCCTGGTGCCTGCCCCCTTTTCTCCCCCTCTGACCTAGAGATTTCCTTTAACTTTTCGACCTCGTCTTTTAGCTTAGCTACCATATGGAGCAGGTCCTCCACCTGCTCACACCGCACACAGGTGTGCTCCCCCAGGCCGTCCATCGGGAGTGCCAGGCTGCGGCACTCCTTGCAGCCCGACACCTGGACGGCTGCATGCTGGAGCAGCCGCTCAGTCTGGGTGCCTATCTCCTTCTTAGCCGGTGCTAACGCAGCCCTCCGGCGGGTGATTACCATGGTGGGTGCGCCGAGGAACTGCTCGCTGCCCGCCCTGCCTTCCCGCCCTGCCTGCCTGCCTGCCTGCCCGCCCTAACTGCCGCGCCACGCCCTGCTGCCGCGCCACGCTCTGGTCAGTCGCTCGCGCTCCCTGGGGGCGGCTCTTGCAGGCGGGGGCTCGGGCCGCCTCACCCTGCCGACTCCGCCCCCGCTGCGCCTACGCCGCCTGGCGCTGGGGGTGCCTCGCTCGCCCTGCTCGGGTGCGTGCGCTGCACTACGCGGCTTGGGGCCGCCGGTTTAGCTCCTCTCGGGTAGGTCTCACGGCGCGAGCCTCCGCTCCAAAGCCGTCACCTACTAGGATGCGCTAGAAAGGTGGAAAGGTGGATTTCCATGTTATTTCCTTTTTTATTTTTTTCTGCTCTTTCTGAGGTCCCAATAAAGCAAGAAAATACATAAATGGGTACACAGAGGTTTGTACTTTCTGAAGCATTGCCATCCTTATCTCAATGGTAAGATTTGTAGCCTCCTGGCATTACTCTTCATAGGAAGGGGTCCTGGTCACCAACACAGGGAACCAGCCTGCTTGCCTGGCAGGGCACTTTGCTGCCAGTGTGATCCTCGTGACACGAAGACCCAGCACAGACCGCCCGAGCTTTCAGTCCCTCAGATGTAAAGCCTGAGCAATAACCATAATGTGTCCTTCTTCCCACACTTTCCCTGCACTGCTTACTTAGGTAGTAATCTCTGCCAAGCAGGCACTTGCACATATTTTTAGAAAATCCAGCACACACGGTCCCTGATCTTGGCCAAGGCTATTTTAACATAAATAAAACTGTGAGATTTGTAAAGATGTTCCCTGAGGTCTATTCAGATAAACAATATGAATGCAACTTCCCCCCTATCATCCCACAGTGGTATTCAAGGTCAGGAAAATTCTTTCTTTCTAATGGATAAATAACTTTTTTTTTCCCCCCAATGTGGGTTCAAAATCTTTTGTATAGTCTTTCTTTCATTAAAGAAATTGTCCTGCTTTCTGCCTAATTAGAGAATGCTAAGTCAACCACTTTAGGATGGAAGGTATATACCTAATGCTTGTAACAGTGCCAATGTCTATTAGGGTTGGCTGATTAAAGAAGCCATAGCTGTCAATGACAAATGGCTCAAAGTTTGAGATAAGGCAAAGCCACTTCCAGAGAAATCTTTCATGTCATGATAGAGGAAGCAAATTTGAGAGTGGATATTAAGGATTGTTATTGGATGCTGTTTATAACCAATGGGACAGGAAGTTCATTAGTTGTTTTTCATTTGTCCTCAGAAAACTAAATCAGCTGGATCTGATAAGAGATGGATGTATGGGAAGTTGGCTCAAAATAGGAAAACAAAACAGAGGAAAGAAATGTTGCTGTTGACATCATGGTGTGTTACCTGCAATGACTGTGTGAATATAAGAAGAGAAACAGATGTGGCTGCCAAATGCTACACACATACTTCATGGAAAGTCAGTAAAATGTGCTTTCTGTTACCATTTGGTAGTAAATTTATATTAGAGAATTTTTTTACAGAAAATAAAATCAGAAATTAGATTTAAGTTAGTCTGTAATCTCAGATAGAAAGAAGGGACACTCTAAGGAGAGCTGATGACATTGCATGTTATAAGAAAGAAAGACAGAAAAAAAACCCCAAGAAAAACAGTTCCTACCATAAAAAGGAAAAATTATGAATCTATGCCAAACTGGATCAGAAATTCTTCAGAGCCATGAATGAGGAGGAGTTTAAAAAAAGACTTAGATAGGAAACTATTTCTCCTTACAATTTCATGCATCAATCACTTTCTCAAAAGCAATGGATAAAAACAGTCATTTCTATGAATAACTATAGAGGGAGTTAGCTCAATTCTCCTTTACCACACACTATGCATAGTCATTTATACCTGCATAAAATGTGTCCAAATCTGCACATGACATCAAGAATGCAACATCTCTGCTCATTTTAACAGCAGCATTTTGTATGTGCTTTCAACAAAAAGTGAGGCAAGAACTAACCAGAGTTTTGCCATGAAAGTTTCACTTCCAGTAGCCAAATACCATGCAGACATGGCTTAATTTCACTGAAATGACAACTGTGTTGATTTACACTGTGACCATCTCTGCAGCTGAAATCTTTTTGTTGTAAATGAAAATAGCTAAACGTACAGTCAGCTACTGATACTGGCCGATCTGTCTGAACGGCTTGATGTTTTCTGCAGTATCTCCACATCCTCTCTAATCAATCATCTTTTCTTCTGTGTTGTCTCTGAGGCTGGAGCTTAGCTGGCATTTTCCTGAGAGGGAAAAATTAGGATGAGCTGTGCCCAACTGAGGCATCTCCCTCAAGTAGCTTATTGTTCTAATGGACCATGGATCACAAGGCCTCGTCAAGACATTTGCTGGTAAAAATGGGATGTTCTCTGAAGACCTCCCAGGGAGGCCGCCTAGAGAAAATTCCTCCACAGAGTGTTCCCAAACAAAAGAAAACAAATTCTTTTTCTACAGAATTTAACTGATTTATGAATATGTCTGTGAATTTTTAATGTCATTAGAGATTTCAAATGAGAGAAGTCATTCAATAAATCAAGATAACAAAAATGACTCAAATGGGAACACTTTGGCTCGAAAATATTTTTAAGTCTTAAATTTTTGTCTTTCACTTCTGCTATCATTATATTTTATTCACCCAAAACAAAATACAGTCCGTTTGGATGCTGTCTAAACTGTAATATTTAAAATCAGCATGACACTTCTCTGTCAGAACTCCTATAATAAAATACGCTATCTGTCTCCTTCAGCAGAGCACAGAAGCCAACATAAAGGTGCTGCAAGAACTAATTTTCTAGACTGGCTGACATCTTTGAGCTGACTGTCTCTTTGAGAAAATATTCTCCTTCTCTAGCATCCTAATGCCCATTACCAGGTAGATCAGGCACAATCCAGTAAGAAATGTTGTTCCATTAATTCCATCAATAAGCAAAATTGTGTCAACTAGCAAAAAAAAAAAAAAAAAAAAAAAAAAAAAAAAAAAAAAAAAAAAAAAAAAAAAAAAAAAAAAAAAAAAAAAAAAAAAAGTGCCCAACAGAATGTCATCAAACTCTTTGAAAACTTATCTCCCAGTCTGCAGTTCGCTCCTACTTTCACTGAGGGATATGTTGCATGTTCAGCCTGGTACCACATGAAGCCCAGGTAGATCAAAATATTCCTTCTAGCAGGGAGCAGAACTGATAAAAAACCCTCCATCCTAAGTTCCTCCCAATTATCCCATACGGCTTACACAGGACATAGGTGGCACGTGGACCTTGTGAGCAGTGATGGATTGCATTTCTGAAGCAGCACACAAAGGGCAAGGACTTGTCGCGTCAAAGTCTCCATGGCTACTTTTTACTGAGGTTGTTTTGTTCCCTGCTGGTTTCTCCAAGGAAACCCGGCCGCTATCATCACTGCCTACTTGCTTGCCTGGCGTCCGCCGCCTCCCTACTAGCAACTCTGAACCTGCCAGCCAATTTCTATCAAACTCTCAAGCAGGAATTTCAGAGATACCAAGTTACCAAGTTTTGAGATAATCAGGGAGTGGATTTTGTCAGTTTGTGCTCACTCGCTCGCTCTTCTTGCTGTCTCTCTTTCGCAGTTTCTTACGCTTGCAATTAGTAAAACAGTCAGTCAACATGCTTAATAGGACACGTCAGCAAATGCAGATACCTGTAAATTAAGTGTCAGCCTTCCTGTTGATTTGGCAAGCAAACAGGCAGGAGACTGCTAGCTGGGGGTAACGCGATTTAAATCAGGAAAGGGCACAGCAGGACCACTCGGCAGCAAAAAGTAGCAGTCCAGAAAGAACAAGCTCAACTAAATGTAGAGATAACACATTAACCTACCGCATCTCTTGTGGGAGCTGTGCATGCTGCAACACATGTATATTCCCACAACAGGAAGCTGCAACTGTGTGGGGATTCAGGGCACTTCTGCAGGAATAGCTGCATTGACCTGTGATGGATGAGGGCTTTACAGTGCTGGCCTCAGTGTATGTCCTGCTTCCCATTCCCAAGTACATGGAAAATGACTGCCAGTGCCACGTGGCTGCCAGCCACTGTGCATCCATGGGTGTATAACACAATGAGCATGTATTTTGGTGATAAAGGCAGCTGATTTTTTCGTATAAGCTGTATCAAAAAGATAATGGACATGGTTGTTTCAAGCAAATATTCCACTGTACAACAAGAAACCTCCAGTGATGCTGAATACTGACACTGGGTGATCCATACAATAATGGACTCTGAGTAATTCTCCTTGTGCTTTAATTAAAACCCTTGAAAGTATTTATATAGAAAGTGTACTCCAAAATACTTTGCGGAATTACTTCCTTTTCTTTTCTACACTTATTTACCATTCTCTCTCTCTGGCATCTCAGTTCCTTACAAATCCAAAAACGCTATAGGGAATCTCTTTGCTGATGATCATTTTGGTATTTCATTTCACTCATGACTGTACTGCAAGCACAAACACGTACGGCCTTACAGCCCTCCCAGTTTCCTTTTGGAGGAGTTGAACATTGGCTCCTTGTGCAAAAGTTAGGAATTGTTTGCACCACACACACTGGCATCCCCTCTAAACACGTATTTCTTTTATTACGTGAAAACTGCATAAGAAGGATAGACTGGCTATAATGAGAAAAGAAATCTAGCCTACAAGAACAGCAAGGCTCCAGCACATTTCAAAGACAGGTGGAAATTCTGATCCTACAGTATTCAGTGGCTCTAAAAATATCCTTCACTGAGTGAAACTGCAGAGCTTCCTTTCTCTCAGATTAAAGAAAAGGTTTTGAGTTGCTCAGGTAAAAAGAACTATAGCGATGCCTTCCCAATCAGAGATAAATATCAGTCGCTTCTATCTCCTTCATTGTCAGCTAAGTAATGACTCATTTTCCACATTGTTCTCACTATGGGGAGGACAACAGGAGAGTAAACCTTATCCACGGGCTCCCCTTACACAACTCAATCAAAGGCAGACACTGTGAAACACAGCTAGTGCATTCACAAATTAAAAGCAGAGAAGGGGGCAGCAGTGACAGTACCCAATGGATATAGGAACTCTCCACCCGCTTGGAAAAGGTAGGCAGTACCTTTGCTGGTCAGTTTAGTGTCTGGAGACTAGTTCTTTAAAGGAAGGTGATTTTCCTCTTTTTCTAACATGCAACTTCTCCCAAGATGGGGGGAGTAACCTTTTCCTGCAATCCACTCTCCACAATAGCCAGGAAAGCAAAAGAGCAACGTATATCAAAGATATGCTGCTCTCTCAACATAAGCAGGCTGGGTGACTCTCGCCATGACACAGCTCAGCTCGCAGAAATAAAAGACTTATCTGCTGTGCTGGGTGATAGGGACACAATGTGGGCTTCCATGCTTGGAGAACTTAAGAGAAGACATTTGTTGGAGACTGCTGTCAGAAAGAATGTTTCATGGCCGTAAAACATTGCTACCAATTGCTACCAGCGGCCCAGAAGTGCATAGGAGCAGCACTTCTGGCTCTTGAACAAACGAGGAGGTTTAGACTGAAATTCAAGGGTTATAGACCAAGGCAAATCTCTCCGCTGCATAAGAACAAAGCAGTGTATATTCCTTCAGGAGATCCTTGAGAAGTTACTCTCCTGATAAGGTCCCTACCTAGCTTTGGGTGCCTTTGGCCCCTCTCATTCCGCTTCAGCTCCTTGTCCAGAGAACTGTGCTATGGGCAGGGAATAGTCCTCCTTCATGGCTAGTCCTCCTATCCATGAAGGGAAGATATATTTGAACCCTGCATGTTTTGCAATTGAAATATGCTCCGATGTCATGTCACCTGCTAAACTGCAGCCATCCGTTTCAGGTTTCCCACTGTTTTACTTCATTTCAACACTTTACACAAGTACTTGGTATTACACAGATTTTAGTCATTTTGTATGTGTGCTGCTGTGATTCTGCTGACCTATTGCACCATACCCCTTGTTTATCATACATACCCTGAATAAAGTGAATTTGTGATCCATTTCAGAGATTCACAGAGCACTGACCACAATGCTCAATCCTGTCCTGCAAAAGTATGAGGGTTTAACACCATGACTGCTAGCTCTTGCTTATGTTGCTAAAATTTGTTCTCTCTTGCACAATAAACCATTTAAAAAAGCATGATCATTATTGAGCCACTGCTTAACTATACTTTATATACCACTAATCTGAATATGTTTTGCTGGCAAGAAAATGAGTTATGATTATTTATATGCCAACATCCATTTGTTTTCATTTAGAACAGCAAGCAATTATTCAGATAGCCAATAGTGAGAGCAAGGAAATTTCCACACCAATAGTTAGTATTTCTACCTGAAAAGAAATACAAGTAATTTGGATAATGCATGATGTGTCCACTGAAGTAATGCTCCTGGTTCCTGGCTTTCAATGAGGATTTGCAATTAAATAACTTCTTCACAGGCAGGTATTAGAAGGAAAAAAAAATATCCAATAAACAAGGCAAGAGCACATTCATTTATTTTGGGGATGCTCACAGCAGTCACTCAGGAAACGACGCTTCATCCTGGAAGGTGCTTGGTGCCCTTGTTGAGAACTTCAGGAGTCAGCCCTGAAAGAGAAAAGTACCTGAAAGTGACCTTTGAAGACTGAAATGTGAGTCTTGCAGCTACCTAATCTGTCATTCCCTTCCCTTGCCAAGGGTCAGGATGGGCTACTCCCTATCTCAGGAGCTGGCCTACATGCTTTGGTGGGACAACTGTGTAGCCTGTGAACCAGGACTGCTGGAAATTATTATAGAAGGCAAAATTGCCTTTTTATCTATTCATGCAGTTGAAATATTTGTTCTGCAAGTTTTTTCCAAAGGACAATTCACTTCTATGTGGACAGCTAACCCAGGCCTCATAGGCAGTACCGAAAGGAATCTTCAGAAACTGAATAGAGTTGTGAAATGAAATTTCATGCTGTCTACTTGTACAGGGTTGCAGGATGGATCACATAATGTACCTATATCCAAAGAAATCTATGTAAGGCTATATTTAGAAGAAGAAAAATAGGACTTCACTTGCCTTTTGGAAATTTGAGATTTTCTTGATCAGCATATCAATGAAAGACAAATCGAATTCATCAAAAACTTCAAGAACACTTCCAAAAATAACTTATTTTTTTCATTTTTTTTTTATTTAGGTAACTGTTTCTTTTGGAAAATGCAAATAATAATAGTAGTTATAATATTATTAATAATAATAGACATTCATTAAACTTTTGAAAAACACACATCTAAAATTGCATTTTCACTCTGCATATATCATTAACAACAGCTAAGGCCACGTATGAACAGGAGGCTCGTTAGTAATGAAATATGATCAAAACCAAGATTTATTACAGTGATGCGAAAAGTTGAGGAAGCCATCTTTTGTGTGTGCAAATTAAGGCCTGCCATTCTGCTAAACTGACAGCAGGATTGTACCAAGTAGCAGAAAGGCAAAGAGGCAGCACTCTGCACAGTGCTCATTCTTCTCCTCATTATAACATGGCCTGAGGCCTGGAGTAAAACTTTTTTTTTTTTTCTTTTTTCCACCCCCCCCCCATACTGTAATGAGCTTGGTAGATTTGTTCTGTAATGAAAGTGCTTGAAATTGATTTGCCTGCTACTGTTATAAAAGTTGCAGATCAAAGACTTCAGCATCCACCCAAACTGGGGTTAAAAAGTCTTTTCAAAATGGGATTGAGTAAGAAATACAGCCTCCATCAGGCACATTGATCCCATCATGTTTATTGTGGCAAACTGTAAATCATTCACAAACTACCAGATGGTGCTGGATGAATTTGAGCATCATTATTTTGAGGAATATTCTGAGTTCTGATTGAATTTCAACCTCATTCCACAATGTTTTCACATTGCTCCTTCTATCACAGTCATGGGCACCCTCCCATGCTAATTTGTAAAATGAATTTTACTGAATACCATCTAATCTTATTGCCATAGTTACAACTAAGAAATCGAAAGATTGCTACACTGAGCTGAAAATAGCTGAGTTGATTCAAGGAAGGGGGCTAATTCTTATGCAAATCTCAGTACTCAAATACAATCTCTTCTCCCAAGAACAATGGCAAGTTTGATCTCTGCAAGCACGGCCTTCTACTGCCTTCTTATTGTAGCTACAACCTGCAAAAAAGCACTGAATGAAATGCCTAATATGACATTTTAAGCATAACACTGGAGTCTAAGGTTTGGTACACAGGCCGCTTTCTGGCAGGGCGAAGGAGTTAAGGCAGCAGCAGTGCTTATCCAGTTAAGCACCCAGGTTGTAAACACGAGGTTATAAGCACTGTGTGCCTGCCACATGGACACGGGTCACAGAGGAACCCCCACCACCCTGGGCCATTGGCACAATCCTGCAAACAGCCATCAGTGAAGGGCAGGATGTGGTCGGGAATGCCAGCGCTGGAGTGGCAGCTCCTTTTTATGTCTTTGCTTTGTGTTTATGCATAAACATCCTTTTTTTCTGCATTATGGAAAAAGGATAGAGCAGTTGTATGTTACCCCAACTAACCCCTGATGGAAGAAGTTGAAGTTTCAGAGGAGATATAACTAAAATTTGCCTGCATGGGGATGGTTCATGGGAACTTCTGTCAGTCAGAGATCACATGGCATGTAAGGAAAAATCCCTTCCCGTGCAAAGTGAAAGGTCCCTGGATGTCTGCATGATTCTTTCTCCTTCTTTCTGAACACGTCACAGCTGCTTACAGGACAGACATGTCTCCTTACCCTACTACAGACCTTGCCCCAGCTCTGGAAGACATGGGCAGTGTGGTCCTCCCCCTTTCCCATCTCCTGTTCAAATAAAAGCAAATCCGCTACATGAGAGGAATAAATAATGAAAGGAAAACAGGGGAAAAGAGGGAGGAGAGTTTAACTGAAAGGAAGTTTCAGAGAGGAAAATAACATCTGTCTTAGAAAAGAGGGAAGAAGTAGGAGGACTTGTTAAGACATTTTAAAACAGATATGTAAAACCAAATAATAACATCACCTGGATGTAACCTGGATCCAGAGTTCTCAGACAAAAAAAGGGAAAGAAAAATATCAAAGACTAAGTGAAAAAAGTAGACAAAATAAAGAAAATGGTCTTAATATTGTCCTTATTGAGTTAGACTGAAATCCTTCAGCATTTTCTACACACGACATTGTGCATATTTTCTGCCTGGAAGAAATTTCATTCTATTTGATGTAATAATATGAAATCTTAATGAAGTATTACAAGGATAATCTTTAACAAATTACGAAGTCTTAATATTGATGATATTGAATATGATGAAGAGCCATGGTAGGTGATCATAGGCTCAGTCCTGCAGACAGTGAGATCTGAGGAACAAAGTTCGTCCTAGAGGACATCACCTCACAGAACCAAACCCCTTATGTTAAAGTTGCTTTGGTTTTCTGCAGTACCAGTTGCCCTTTTATTCCATTTTATTCTACTCTTTTATTCCATTCTTTCTATTTTTGGCGAGGCCATTACCAAGGCCTCACAAATATAGCAACTGAAAAAGAAGAAACATTTAAGTTGTTCATTGAAAGCTACTGTGATGCCATCCAGAATAGCAGGGTCTGCACAGCTTAAACCTTAACTTAAATCAGATCTTTGAACATGAAAGAGTTCAAAACAGGAACAGAAATGTCCGAGAACCACCTTGCTACCATTTCCTGCAACATGAAACAGGAGACCACCTCCAGGCCTGGCACTACAAACAGTAACTATGAGTACAGAGATGAGCTGCATTTGGGGTTGGCTGCTCCACATGTGCTCACAGTGCACAAGGACAGAGCCATTGCCATGAAAAGGACTTTAAGTACCTTTCGTTAGGAAGCTTTTGCTCATGCAAAGTGTCATCAAAGTGTTATGAGCTTCTGACTGGGCAAATGATAAAGATGGGGAGAGCAAATCCTCCTTCTCAAGAACATTTTCTGGAATGCAAACTGGTGTACCTCTTCCTTTAGCTGCTCTGAGGTGTCTGTGTTCCAAACCAGGGCAGGGATTACCTGTGCCCACGCAGTACTCCCACAGTGGCTTCCCTAGGCCAGTGTCAGCTCTGGCTGTTTCCCTTTTGCTCAACAGCTGCAAGGCTTCAGCAAGAGGTTGGATTTTCCCTTGGGATAGTAGTGAAGACTGCGACATAAAAAAAAAAAAAAAAAAAGATGCTGGAAAAGTTGTGACTTTTGATGTATGTACTAGATATTGACTCTGGCCACTTTAATCTAATGAGAAATTAGCTAAAAGCCCAAGTTCATGGATATTTACATTAACTCAAGCTAAATCAAACTATAACATCACAGTGAAAATATTTCTGGAGAAAGACATCAGCTGTACTTCTTTAGATTTGTACCAGCCAAAACAAAAGCTACAAAAGCAATGTTTTGATGGTTATCATAAGATTCATCGAGACCAACTGAATAGCACAGTATAAATTGTAGAAAACCACAGCATTTAGAAATAGAAAAGGAGAGAAAGTTTTGACAATGCTGGGGGTCTGTGCAGACCACAGTTTAAATTATTTTGTAATCATTTTTTAGTAAAAGGTCACATTAGTGGTTTCCATTACATTACAATGGTCCAACTGGCATTAAAATGTGTGTGTGCTGGAAAAATAGAGAAGGGGGACTCTATTAATGTATAGGGCAGGATGTAAAAAGTTTTTCTAACATCCTCCCTAATTTCTGTAATATATGGTTGAAATTAAGATCTTTCTCTCTCTACAATTCTTTGATGGAAAAAAAATAAAACTAAGAATAATCTCTATTTTAATGTATTCTGTTCTCTAGACGTTGAATACTTGCAATTCAAAAGTGGTATCTTGTAGTAACACCTTGTATTTTGGCATTTTTTTTGATCCTATTAGTACTTACTCATCTGCTTAGTATCTTACAGCCATCAGTTTCTTATGGAAGTACTCACATATTTGATAAATGAGCAACTGGGGAAATATTTGTAGACTCAGATTAAAGGTCTACTCATAAATGACTTATTCAGGGGAAGCAGTTTCATGTAAGTGGCTTGTTTACCAAGCTACCTGTGGGTAGACTGTCATTTGGAGATGACTTTTCCATTTGGTATTTCCTGGCATCTCCTGTAAACACTGGGACATTATTCTAAATTAGGTGGAGTCAAAATAGTCTTTGTGAAGATTATCAGACTTCTCATATCTTCAAGAGAGATAATATGGTTCTCATGTACACTCATCAGGTCTGAGAGTTACCTACATGGTACTGCCCAGGAAATGAGAATGAACCATCAGGAGTTTAGGAACTAGATTGCTGGTTTCAGAGCCAAAATGCCTTGCTTGAAGACATGGGCATGCCGAGTTGCAGGAGAGTCTAGGCTGGCAGGGCCTCTCCAGGTCAAGCCTGCTGCCTGAAGCATAGTCTGCATCCTAGTTACATGAAGCTGCTCAAAGAGCATCGACTATTCCCACAAGATCTTTGGAAACTTCCATCCAGAAACTACCATCCAGAGCGACCTGGATAGACTGGATGACTGGGCGGTGAGAAACCTCATGAAGTTCAACAAGGGCAAGTGCAGGGTCCTGCACTTGGGGAGGAATAACCCCAGACACCAGTACAGATTAGGGGTTGACCTGCTGGAGAGCAGCCCCGCAGAGAGGGACCTGGGCGTCATGGTGGACAAGTTGCCCATG